>ML100903.1:67001-129480 GCA_003697995.1 Taxidea taxus jeffersonii | reverse complement strand
GGGGGGGGGGAAGCAGGCTCCCCGCTGAGCAGAGAACCCGATGTGGGACTCGATCCCAGGACACTGAGATCACAACCTGAGCCGAAGGCAGAGGCTTAACCCACTGAGCCACCAAGGTGCTCCCTCTTCTAGGACTTTGATGGATTTGCTCTCTCACATTTAGGTCTTTCATCCATTTGAGTCTATTTTTGTGCATGCTGTAAGGAAATGGTCCACTTTCATTCTTCTGCATGCAGCTGTCCAATTTTCCCAATACCATTTGTTGGAGACTGTCTTTTTTCCATTGAATATTCTTTCCTGCTTTGTTGAAGACAAATTGGATAATTTCTGTTGATCTGTCTTCAAGTTCATTGTCTCTTTCCTCTATCACCTCAGTTCTGCTATTGCTCGCACCCAGTGAAATTTTTTTTTTCAATTGTTTTATCCTTCAGTTGTAAAATTTCTATTTGGTTCCCTGTCATAGCTTCTTTTTCCCTACTGAGACTTACTATTTTTTTTTATTTGTTTTAAAGTGTTCACCCTTACTTCTTACAGCATTGTTAAAATGAATGATTTACAGTCTTTATCTGATAGTTTCAATAGCTGAGTCATTTTAGGGTGGGTGATGCCAACTGACTGTCTTTTTCCCTTGAGAATTCATTAACCTTACCTCATTCTTTGTATGTTGAGTAATTTTGGATTGTATTCTGGACATTTAAAAAAATTTTTTTAAATAATTTTATTTATTTATTTGGCAGAGAGAGTGAGAGAGGGAACACAAGCAGGGGCAGCCGGAGAGGGAGATGCAGACTCCCTGCTGAGTAGGGAGTCTGACTCGGGGGTCAGTCCCAGGACTCTGAGATCATGACCTGAGCCAAAGGCAGACACTTAATGACTGAGCCACCCAGGCACCCCTGCACATTTTAACCCACTGAGCCACCCAGGCGCCCCCAAGCCCCCTGCACATTTTAAATATCATAAGATATGAGTCTGGTTTGAATGTATTGAGAAGGTGGAGTTTTTGGTTTGGTTTAGCAGAAATTCACCCAGTTAGGTTCAGATCACAAGTTCTGCCTTCTGTAGATTGTATTTTCAATGTTTAGTGTCAGTATTCAAAACTTTTGCAATGCCATTTGGATCCATCCTATGCATGTGCCACCCAGGGACCACATTTGAAACCTGAGCAGTGATCTGCCTTTCACTTCAGTTCTCAAAGCCTTTCGTATGCTCTTTAAGATCAAATACATATGTGTGTGCAGCTCAGGTGAGCGTGGCTTCCATACACAAAATTTTATGGGATTTCTTTCTTTTTTTCTTTTTTTTTTTTTAATTTGTCAGAGAGAGAGGGAAAGAGAGCTAGCGAGCACAGACAGACAAAGTGGCAGGCAGAGGCAGAGGGAGGAGCAGGCTGCCTGCCGAGCAAGGAGCCCGAAGTGGGACTCGATCCCAGGATGCTGGGATCATGACCTGAGCCGAAGGCAGCCCGCTTAACCAACTGAGCCACCCAGGCGTCCCTGGGATTTCTTTCTTGACCTCTCTCCTCTCCTCCATGCTCTAGCCCCAAAGGCACCCCTTTCTGGTTTTCTAATAGAAAGCTGGAACTTCAGTCTCTGCCCTCTTCTGCATATTTCCTGTGACTGGATCTCCATGGCCAACTAGGAGGAGGACTGAGAGGAAAAAAGCAACAGAGATTCCCTCCACATTCCTTGTATCACAAGTCCATGGTCCAGAGAAGGATTCCCATCCCTCAGTGTTTTAGATGCCTATCTAGCTGCCATTCCTGCTGTCCCTGCTGTGTAGTGTTGCAGCTTTAGGAAGAGGGCTTGCTGAGATGCGTGGATAGAAGAGAAAACAAAACAGGATTTCCCCCACCCTTGCTATCCCGTGGGCTTCTCACTTCTCCCACAGACAGAGGGCTTCTGTTGGATCTCCTCCTGTCTTCACCTGGTGCTGTTCTGGGATTCATGTTGCCTTTGAGCTGGGCTATACAAGAGGAAAAAGTGAACCCAGGAAACTCGCTGCCCTGTGGTTCTTATTTTGAGTTCTGGTTTTCTTTTCCAAGTCCCCTGCTGCCATCTGCTTTTTGGAGTCCTCAGATAGGACTTTTGTCCATGCATTATGTCCAGGACTTTTAGTTGCATTGATTGGGGGATGGGGTAGAGTGTGCTTACTCCATCCTAACCAGAACTGGAATCCGGATAGAGTTCTCTTGGTTCTTTTTTTTTTTTTTTTTTACTCCATATTATTCTGATTTTTTGAAAGTTACATATTCTCTCTATATTCTTTATTGCAGATTTTTCTTTATTCCAATGAATCTCAAACAGGAGCAATCTCTGTCCCCACCCTCAAGGAATATTTAGCAATGTCTAGAGACATTTTTGGCTATAAATGTCTCAAGGAGAGATTGCCGCTAACATCTAGTAGGTAGAGGTCAGAGATACTGCTAAACATCCTACAACATACAAGGCATCCCCTACAGCAAAGAATCATCTGGCTACAATGTCCATAGTACCAAGATTGTGAAGCCTTGCTTTATAATATGCATTTGAATTTCTCTCATTCATATTTAGCTTTATCCAAAGTTAATTAATATCTTAACCTACCTTTCCTGAACAAATCAAGGACTTGGACTAATTTAACTCCAATCTCTTCCCTCCAGACTTAAATCCTATTTTATCTAGTGTTTTTAGTTCTATCTAAAACAATCTACAACACTACATCTCACAAATTACACATTATATGTAGTGTTGTAGATTATTTTTGTTTGGTCTTAAACTATCATTTTATTTGCCTACTACTTCCTGATGCTCAGATCATCTTTCTGGGATTATTTTTCCTGGAAAAAAAATATTAGATAGATAGATAGATAGATAGATATTTAGAGAGAGAGAATAGGAAAGAGAATCTTTAGTAGTTCCTTTATCACAATTGTCTTCCCTTAGTTTTTGTTTTTCTATGAATGTCTTTATTTCACCTTTGATCTTTTTTTTTAAATATACATTCTTTTTAAAAAAATTTATTTATTTGACAGAGAGAGAGAGAGAGAGGGAACACAAGCAGGGGAAGCGGGAGAGGGAGAAGCAGGCTTCCCACTGAGCAGGGAGCCCTATGTGGGGCTCAATCCCAGGATGCTGGGATCATGACCTAAGCCAAAGCAGACACCCAATGACTGACCCACCCAGGTGCCCCATTCACCTTTTGTTTTTGTTTTTGTTTTTCAAAAGATTTTATTTATTTGACAGAGAGAGAGAGATCACAAGTGGGCAGAGAGGCAAGCAGAGAGAGAGGGGGAAGCAGGCTCCCCACTGAGCAGAGAGCCCCATGCAAGGCTCAATCCCAGGACCCTGAGATCATGACCTGAGCTGAAAGCAGAGGCTCAACCCACTGAGCCACTCAGGCGCCCCTTCACCTTTGTTTTTGAAGATAGTTTGCTGGGTACAGAAGTCTACCTCCGTGCTTTGATGATTTCATTCTATTGTGTTCTGCCTTCTCTTGTTACTATTGAGAACTCTGCAGTCATTCTGATTGTTATCCCTTTATTAGATGATCTGTTGTTTCTCTTGGCCCATCTTTAAGACAGTCTATTCACCTTTTCCCACTGAAGAGCCATAATTTTGTGCAAGAGTTGGATCTTTTATCCTCTTCCTGATTCTGCTTAGCATTTATTTATTTATTTATTTACTTATTTATTTTGTCTGTTTGTTTGTTTTGAGTACGTTCTTCACCCAACCTGGGGCTTGAATTCATGGCCCTGAGATCAAGAGTCGCATGCTCTCTTGACTAAGCCAGCTAAGTGTCCCTCTGCATAGCATTTTTGAGGCCATCAAGCCTCTCCTTCCTTATCTGTGGCCACTTGTAGAGAATTCTGTGCATGGCCTTGAGTTGGTCTTACCCTTATTATTGCATGCTTTTTTTTTTTTCCCCTCACTCAGCTGTGAGTTCCTTGAAGATAGTCTGCTTCCAGCACTGACCCATAGTAGATGCTCAGTAGATGTTTACTGGATGGATGGATAGATGGATGGACAGATAAGTAGAAGGACAAATGTGTGGCCGCAGGTGTATATCTGGCTAAAATGCAAGTGAAATTGCATGAATTTACCTGAGCTACTTCTTCTAGCAACCCCAATGATCTGAATACACGCAGGCGTTTTCACACTAATAGGAAGCTGAGATCTGTGGTACGTGCTTTCCCATTACAGCTGTGAAAAGCTCCAGTGAGCCCTTTCCTGTTAACATTGTATTGACAAAGCATCCTGGTCAGACTCTGGTCTTGAGGAAAGCTGCAAAACTAGTCAAGAGGATATCAGAAGCTAGAGAACGTGAGAACATGCTTCCCAAGCAGGTGAGCACATACATGATTGGAAATGTAATAGTAGAGATGATTTCAGAGGGGCTGGGAGATCTGGTGAGAAAGGCCGGCTCTGCGAACATGTCAGGGTAATAACTGAGATATTTCTTTCTTTTTTTTTTTTTTTAGTTTTTTTTTCTTTGAAGATTTCATTTATTTATTTGAGAGCGAGAGAGAGAGAGAGAGCATGAGAGGAGAGAGGTCAGCAGGAGAAGCAGACTCCCCGCCGAGCAGGGAGCCCGATGCAGGACTCAGTCCTAGGACTCCAGGATCATGACTCAAGCCGAACGCAGTCACCCAACCCACTGAGCCACCCAGGTGCCCCTAGAACTGGGGTATTTCTGACTATAGACTAAGGTGATACAGTCAGGAAATCTCCTAAGGGTAATTCCTGGGTGAGGTAGGTACTAGTTAGTTGAGTGAACATTTCCTCTGGATTTCTCCAGGGATTTAAGTTACCCAGTTGGAATTCGGGAGCCTTGGTGTACTGAAAAGAGAGCACTGAGCCTCAGTTTCCTACTCGAGAAAATGGGGACAATAATTCCTAGGTCATCGTGTTCTTATGAGGTTTACCTAAGGTAGTGATAATAATTAATAAGTAATGATCACTTACTATATGTCAGATATTACGCTAAACCTATATGTGCAGTATATTTTATTTTCCTGAATCAGTTCTCTGGGATAATTACTCCTGCTCTTCTTTAGCTTATTAGTGAGGGAAGTGATGCTCAGAGTATTATCTAAATTCACAAGCAATTGAGTGATAAAGCCAAGACTTGCATGCAGACCTGTCTGACTCTGAGCTTGAGCTTTTCATCTCTGGGCTTTGCCACTAGCAAAGTGCCCAGAACTTGAAAGGCCCTGGGTCAATGTGTGTTCCCTCCTCTTCTCCTCCACACTCTTAACTCCCCCACAGACATCTGTGGATGGTAGTTTACATCAATGGCACCTTCAGAGTACCTGAACTTTCTTCATTTCTCCATATTTTACCTCTGCCTATTTCCCCTCAGCATTTAGGAGTGAAATTTTGAGAAGTAGCAGGACATGCTGAGAAAGACAGTCATGGGTTAAAATCCCAGTGCTGCATCTCATTAGCTGTGTTACTTAAGCAGGTTGTTTAACTTTTCTGACCTTATTCTGTAAAATGGGGGAAATAGGGGCACCTGGGTGGCCCAGTCAGTGAAGCATTTGTCTTTGGCTCAGGATCTCAGGGTCCTGGGACTGAGCCGCACATCGGGCTCCCAGCTCCTCTGGGAGTCTGCTTCTCCCTCTGCCCCTCCCCCCTGCTCTTCCATGCCAGACCCTAGGCACCCTACACAGAGGCAAAGGCTATTTCCTCATATATCCTTGTAGAAATGGCTGACGGATGTCAAGGGATATAAACACTTTTTAAAATACACAAACTGTAATAGAATATACATTTTGCACTTTGGTTTCAACCTAACACATTATAGCTAATGCTTACTGAGTGCGTAGTGTATACTAAACATTATTCTAAACCCATCATATATATTAACTCATTTAATCCTCCCATAGTCCTATGAAAATTTTCATTTTAATGTACAATTTAGTGGTTTTTTTTTTAAGATTTTATTTATTTATTTGACAGAGATCACAAGTAGGCAGAGAGGCAGGCAGAGAGAGAGGAAGGGAAGCAGGCTCCCTGCCGAGCAGAGAGCCTGATGCGGGGCTCGATCCCAGAACCCTGGGATCATGACCTGAGCCAAAGGCAGCAGCTTTAACCCACTGAGCCACCCAGGCAGCCCAGTTTAGTGGTTTTTTAATTTCTTCACAAGATTGTACAATCATCACCACTATCTAATTCTAGAACATTTTTATTGCCCCCCTCAAAAGAACCTGTATACTCATTAGCAGTCATTTCCTAGTCACCTCTCCTCCAAGCCTCTGCAACCACCAATCTACTTTTCTATCTGTAGAGATCTGCCTACTCTGGACATTTCTTATAAGTGGAATCACACAATATGTGGTCCTCTGTGACAGATTTCTTTCGCTCGGCATTATGTTTTCAAGGTTCGTCCATTAATGACATCTATCCGTACTTCATTTCTTTTTTTGACTGAATAACATTCCATATATGAATAGCCCACATTTTTTAAAAAAAATATTTTATTTATTTATTTATTTGACACAGAGAGACAGTGAGAGAGGGAACAGAAGCAGAGGGAGAGGGAGAAGCAGGCCTCCCGCCGAGCAGGGAGCCCGATGTGGGGCTCGATCCCAGGACCCAGGGATCATGATCCGAGCCGAAGGCAGATGCTTAACAACTGAGTCACCCAGGCGCCCCCGTGCTTTGTTTATCCGTTCACCAGTTGATGGACTCTGGGGTTGCTTCTATCTTAGCGATCATTCATTAAGTGCAGTGGGTGCGCGCAGGTTTTCTGTTCTCTTGGGTACATCGCGCCCAGCGGCAGTCGCATCGTTGGGCATTGGGTAACTCTGTGTCTCACTTTTTGAGGAAATACCAGACGTGTTCGCACAGCAAATGCACTCTTTTACACTCTCGCCACCAACGTGTGAAGGGTTCGTTTTCTCCATACCCTTGCCAGTACTTCTTTTCCATTCTTTCATGACCGTTATCCCAGTTGGCATCAAGAAGTATCTCACTGTGGTTTGCGTCCACTTCCCTACTGGCTAGTGAGTGATACTGACCATCTCTTCATGTGTTTACTGGCAGTTGTATATCTTCCTTGGAGAAATGTTTATTCCAATCTATTGCCTTTTTTTTTTAAGACTTTATTTTATTTGACAGAGAGAGACCTAGTGAGAGAGGGAACACAAGCATGGGGAGTGGGAGAGGGAGAGAGAGATGCAGGCTCCTCGCCAAGCAGAGAGCCCGATGTGGGGCTCGATCCCGGGACCCCAGAGATCATGACATGAGCTGAAGGCAGATGCCTAACGACTGAGCCACCCAGGCACCCCTATTGCCCATTTTTAGATCAAGTTGATTGAGCCAGAATTTTAACTTGAGCAGTCTGACTCCAGATCCTATGCTCTAAATCAGACTCTGTTCTGACTTCAGTGTATCTTGTGTAATGTTCCGTATGAGAGCACCTGGAGATCCATCACACACTGTTTTCATGTTTACACCTGTGTTCCATAGTTCATTAACCATTTTCCTAGCAGCAGACATTTGGGTGCTTCCAGTCTTTGCTCTTATAAATACTGCTGCCTTGAACATCTTAGTGTTTGTGTGTTTCTTGGCTCACATGTACAAATACACGTGTAGGAAACATTCCTAGAAGTGGAATTGCTAAATCAAAGCACATCTTAATTTGCTCTCCAGTGAAGTTATGCCAATTTATATTCCCGCCAGCAGCATACAAGAGATCTTCCATGTACTGTTGCCAGTGTCGTGCATTATCAAAATTTTTGTTGCTATTCTCATGGGGGGGAAATGGTACTTTTTATTGTTTCAGTATTAATACTTTAATTATGAGAGAAGTTAAGTCTTTTTTTAAAGATTTTGTTTATTAATTAGAGAGAGAGAGAGAGAAAGCACGAGCAAGGAAGGTGGGGGAAGAGACCCCATGGGACTCAATCCCAGAACCCTGAGATAGTGACCCGAGCTAAAGGCAACATTAACCAACTGAGCCACCCTCCTACATATATATATATATGTATATGACTTTGGGACTTATATTTCTGCGAAATGCCTGCATCTTTTGTTTTGAGGTTTTTCCAAAGTGGAAATATTTCAGCTTCTGAGGTTGAGGTTCTTAGTCTTTTGCTCATTATTCATTTGTAGAAGCTCAATTCTTAGTCATATGTTTGGCAAAAACATTTACTATTCTAATCGTTTTACTTTATGGTATTTTCTATGAGAAAATTATAATTTTTTTTACAGTCACTTTTATTGGTCTTCTCATTTATGGCTTCTTGATTTCGTGTCTTACTAAAAAAGGTATTTACCACTCTCAGAGTACATGAGATATTCTCCCAACTTTTTCTACAATATTTTTATTATCACTTATTCACAATGCAGAAACTTTACTCACGTAACCAGATGTCACCAGGGGTCACTCTGCTCCTTTGAATTTAGCTAAAGATTGGCTCAAGCATTTGCTATACAATTTGTTTGAAGCCCAGTCCTCTCCCCACGTGTCTGTGAACTCCGGGGCCTTGTGTTTTTCCTGGCACTGGGCTCCTCTTCTGTCCCAGATGTGTTCTACTCATACCACATCGCCCAAGGATGGAGCTCACCTCTTCCCTTTATTTTTGCAAAACTGTCCACAGAGGCCTGTGTGTGTGTTGTGCAGATAGAAGGTATTGCTAGGTTTAAAGAGGTGGGAAGAAGGGGGACCCTATCACAGTGCCGCTGAGAACAGTCATGTGAGTTACCCTTCTTACAAACCCTATAAGCGCCCAGCTGGTTAGACCCCATTCTCAGCCTTCTCCACTTTCCTTTCTTCTCTTTCTTACATCTCCAACTCCTGCTTGTTTCTGACTCAGGGCAGCGTAGCCCTCCTCTGCCTTTGGCTCTAAGCTTCTCACCAAGTGGTTAATTCATGTGTGTTCCTGAGCAAGAACAGCCCCTTTGATGTGGGAAACAAAGGCAAAAGAACAAAATTAAATTTCCTTACTGCCTACATCCCAGTGACCAGTCCTTGAGACAGGCGGAGTGACTTTCCTCTGTGACCTCAATATTGACACTTTGCTAAGGGCAAAGGCGATCTTAGCCCGACCTCCAGGATCCCGTGAGTCTAACATAAAAAAAATTCCTTTGGAAATTTCTTTTATCTCTAACCCCAAGATAACATGTTGGCAATCATCCTCCAAGCATATGGCCCACTGATACACATCTGAAGGGTCTCAGGACTAGGGTTTCACTAGACAGTAATAAATGACCTTTTCCTAACAACAGCTAGCCTCTCAAGGTCCTGGAAACCTCGCTTCCAAAATTCCCCACAGACCTACGCTATCCCTAACACCGCTCCAAACTTGAAAGCATATAATCAGCCACTCCTCACAACCCCAGTGCCTCTCTTTCTGCCCACGCATCCTGTCATAAATAAAAGCACCTTTTTAATAAACGTGCTTTAATAAAACCACCTTTTTGCACCAAAGATGTCTCAAGAATTCTTTCTTGACTGTAGGCTCCAAACCCCAACATTTTCTACTTCACCCTCCCTGTGTGGTAAATTCTGGTACCAGCTAAGACAGTTCTTTTACGTCCCAGTAACAAGAGGAATGGAAGGGGACCTCGGTAACTGGAGAGAGACATTAGTATCAAAAACTTGCAGACCAGGGACGCCTGGGTGGCTCAGTTGGTTAAGCGGCTGCCTTCGGCTCAGGTCATGATCCCAGCGTCCTGGGATCGAGTCCCACATCGGGCTCCTTGCTCGGCGGGGAGCCTGCTTCTCCCTCTGCCTCTGCCTGTGCTTGCTTGCTCTCTCTCCCTCTCTCTCTGTCAAATAAATAAATAAAATCTAAAAAAAAAAACCCTGCAGACCAGTGAACAGTAGAGCCTTTGCCTTAGCACCAGGAACGAGGAAAAGACTCTCATCTCCACCTCCCTTTGAAGTTGTTCTCAACCCAGACATCCGACTTCAGGGCTCCCTCACTTCCCTAGACCTCAAAGGATTTTCCTTACTTTCTTGCAAGCTCCTCCATTCATTGAAAAGGACTTTAAGGGGTGCCTGGGTGGCTCAGTCAGTTGGGTGTCTGTCTTTGGCTCAGGTCATGATCCTGGGGTCCTGGGATGGAGCCTGGCATCGGGCTCCCCGCTGAGCAGGGAGTCCCCTTTTCCCTCTCCCTCTGTGTGCCACTCTGCCTGCTTGTGCTTGTGCATGTGTGCGCTCTCTCTCTCTCTCTCTCTGTCAAATAAATAAATAAATAAATAAATAAATAAATAAATGAAATCTTTAAACAAAAGAAAAGGATTTTAAAAATAGTTACTAGCATTTTTTGTTTGTTTTATCATGAGTTTAGAGCATCCCATTAAAATTTTAAATGTATACACCTATGACCTAGCAATTCCATTTCAGATAATCTACCCTGGAGATGTGTTCATATGTGGCCATCCATTACATTAACCTGGGCTGGGGGGAAAAGAAAAAAAAAACAACAACGAAGAAAACTTTAATTTCCGTAGATAAAAAAGTACATTGTGAAATGTCCATAATATGGATACTGCTGCTATTAAAAACAATGAGAGGGGTTTTTTGTTTGTTTGCTTGCTTGCTTTTTGGTGTTTTTTTGTTGTTTTTTTTTAAGGTACAAACAGGCGCTCTTATTATAGCACAGGGACAGGACCCGTGGGCAGAAAGAGCTGCACGGAGATTGTGAAGAGTGACTCATTACATACTTTTTAAGTTTTGTGGGGGAGAAGGTAGAGATACCAGAAGTCTCTAAAGGGATTTCTGCATGTTAAAGAAAGCTCACAGCATCCTGGGGCTCCGGGGGTTGTCAAGCTAAGGTTGCTTTTAGTCTCTCACAAAACTTGACATTGAGGCAGCTGTGAGTTTCTTGAGGACTGTCATGCTCTGCTTGTCTCAGGTATTTTATCAGTGGGCTGCAAGTTGTAAGGAAATTTAATTTTATCTGCATTCCTCTTGCTTTCATTCTCATCATTTTCCCCCCTGAACAATGTTGACCCTTAAATCTTCTAAGGTTGCCAAGGGCGGCGGAAGGTCTTACCTTCTGTAACGTCTTCCTGCTGAATAGAGGCGTAGAGATGTCCCTACCTCTAGTCAACACTGGTCAGTTGAGGAATTTATTTAGAGAGGGATTTCTAAGGGCAGAGGGAGCCGAATCCAAGGTGGACAACATATATGCATCCAATGAGACAGATGTATAACTTCTGCTAGGAAAGAAGTTAGTTGACAATGACTAAAGTTCATAAATCAAGAGAATATTACAGGTAACGTATTTAGCTACTGGTGAGTGGAAAATAAGTAACAAGACATTATGTAGAGTATGATTCCATTTTTATTTTTGAAATATATTTTTGGTATGAAATCGGTATGTGCAAACAAGAAGGCTTGAAAGGGTACCCAGAAAAGTGTTCATAGTATTTATTCTTAGCACTGCACGTGGGGATGAGGAAGACTTTTGTCTTTTATTTTTACCTTTTTGAAAATATTATATGGGCTTTTCACAGTGAACATGAATTTATTTTGTTAAAAAGTAATAGAGGTTTTCATCCTCAGAGATCTCTGAAAAACGATCTTCAAGTGTCAAAATGAAAAACTTCCAAAAGGGAAGTTCTGTTGGTGCAGAATGAGAAAGAGGATAATTCCACTTCAGAACATTTCACTGAACATGTATGCAGAGGGAAGCGTCTGGCTCGAGTCTGTCCAGGAGTTATTGAAAGCACTAAGGATGTTTGGGTTGGAGAAGACAAGACATAAAGAAGATCAGGGGCTCTCCTCCAATATTTTAAGGACCATTCTGTAACACATGGTTCTGGAGGAAGATGGGCTGGACTTACAGAGTCAGATTTTTATCTAGGGTAACAAAGAACTTCCTAAGGGTCCAAGTGGTCATTTTATTTTATTTTATTTTAAAGATTTTATTTATTTATTTGAGAGAGAGAGACAGAGTGAGACAGCATGAGGGGAGGTCAGAGGGAGAAGCAGACTCGCCATGGAGCTGGGAGCCTGATGCGGGACTCGATCCCAGGACTCCGGGATCGTGACCTGAGCCGAAGGCAGTTGCTTAGCCAACTGAGCCACCCAGGTGCCCCAAGTGGTCATTTCAAACCAGCTTTACCCCGGGGCTCTCCAGTGGGCCATCTGCTGGGTTTGTGCCAGCTCTGGCTCTCAAACCAGCTCTTTCCTCTTGCCAGGTGTCTGATGCCATCCCTTCACCCTAGCTCCTACTCTGCTTTCTCCCTGCCCCTTGGATCTGATGTTACAGAACGTCTCATCTTGCACACCGGCCAGCCTTTGCCAGTGCTGTGGCTAGGAGCCAGCCCTCTCCACTCCTATCCCCAGGTCTGTGTACCCAAGGCCCCTCCCCCTGACTCCCACCTGTGAGGAGAAATCAGATGCCTAGACAACGGAACTGGATGTTTCTGAAGGTAGTATGTCCCCCATTTCAAAGTTAGGGAAGCAAAATGGGCAATTACCTGTTGAGAATATTATTGAAAGGAAGTATATTAGTTGGAATTCTTTGTAAATACCAAAATCTGGGGGTTCCTAGGTGGCTCAGTGGGTTAAGCGTCTGCCTTCAGCTCCGGGTCATGGTCTCAGGGTCCTGGGATCCAGCCCCACATCGGGCTCTCTGCTCGGTGGGGAGCCTGCTTCCCCCCCAACTCTTTGCCTGCCTCTCTGCCTACTTGTGATCTCTGTCTGTCGAGTAAATAAATAAAATCTTAAAAAAAAAAAAAACAAAACCAAAATCTGTCCTTGGCCAACTTGAGCAAAAACTGGAAGAACATTGAGTAGCTAGAAAGTCTGAAATTGAGTCCAGTTACCGGGAGAAGAATCATGGCAGTTTCAACCCTTGAACCATCTCTTCAAGGTAACATGTCTGGAATGGGTGAACCCCCATGTGTTGTCAGTCCGTATTTTACCCCACTCAAGAGTCAAAATCCCAGGAGCAGGAGTTTTGACTGACCAAGCTTATTCTATGTGCCCTGGCTCAGGCTGGGTAGGTGAGAGGCAGGCTGCCTCTGAGGACCCCTCCAGTGCCCTCTTGGGGGAGCAGGACTTTTGACTTACAGTCCTCAACTGCCCAAATGCAGTTGAGGGCAGGTTAACTCTCCCAAGCACAAGAATCAGGGCCTGTCAGGAAAGGAGGATGGATTCTGGGCAGCCAAAAGAACAACTCTAGGATAAATGTAGAACTAAGTTAGTGGATTCTGGATTCACTTTGGAATTTTCTAGACTTTGAAAAAAATTTTTCTAACTAAATAATTTCATTAAAGCAAAATGACTGCTATCTACCATCACCATTGTTTCACAGAAAGAAGGTCATTAATACAAAAAAAGGAGAAAAGGTAGCATCAGAATAAAAGAAAAGCCTTCAAGTATATAATCTTACTCTATGTCAGATTCACTGCAATATTTTTTTTCCTTGTTGCCCTCGTTTCACTGGAGACCAGTGAACACAGATCGGCCCGCAGTCTGGAGGTAGGGTTTTAGGAATCACTGGGCTAAGTGGTCTGTATGTTCCCTACTAGCCTCAAGTTTCTGTGAACCCAGTGGGATCCTGCTGTTAAATAGTGTTTCTCCACTGGGGGGCGAGATTGCCCCCTAGAAGACTTGGCCACACCTGGAGACATTTCAGGTCATCACAGCTGGGTGGTGAAGGAGGAGATAGAGTCCTACTGGCATCTGGAGACCAGGGATGCCACCAAGCATCCTACTGTGCACAATACAGCTCCCGCCACAAAGAATGATCTGGCCCAACATGTCAAAGTGATGAGGTTAAGAGACCGTGCTATAGATAGAAAAAAAAAAAAAAATCTCATGAAGCAATTAAAATGGAAAGTCTAGAGAAAAGTGCGCTCAGCTGTTGTCACAGCCCTTATTCACGAGGCAGACTTTAGTTAAATTATATCAGTTTCTTGGGGTGCCTGGGTGGCTCAGTGTGTTAAGCCTCTGTCTTTGGCTCAGGTCATGATCTCAGGGTCCTGGGATCGAGCCCCGCATTGGGCTCTCTGCTCAGCAGGGAGCCTGCTTCCTCCTCTTTGCCTGCTTCTCTGCCTACTTGTGATCTCTGTCAAATAAATAAATAAAATCTTTTAAGAAAATTATATGAGTTTCTTTAATGACAAAAGGAGTGCATACTCATTATTGACATTGTTGGAAAAAGGCAGAGGAATAATAAGGAAAATAAATCACTCTTGGCCCCAGCCAGTTCTCTCTCCTGAGATACTTCAGCTGTAGCGCGTCCAAAGCAGACTATTTGATTTTCCCACCCCACTCACCTGTTCCTTCCCAGTTCCTCCCACCGGAGCAACTGGCACCTACACCTTTAGACTCATCTTTGACTTCTCACACTCACGTCGAGTCCTCCAGCAAATCCTGACGATTCTACTTTCGCAGCCGATTGCCAATCCCATCACTTGTCACCCCTCTCTGCAACTGATCCACTCAGTCCCAGCCCAACGCCCCCCACCCCTGCAGAGACCTCTTGACCACTCCTCACAGCTGCTCTCACCCATGGCAGGCCTCTCTCTACACACCACTGAAAGGGAGCGGTAGAAAAATCCAATTCTGTTGAACCTTCCAGTGGCTTCCATGACACTTCAAAAAGATCCTCATTCCTTACCTCCTCATGGCCCTCCCTGACCACCCCATGGAAAAGAGTCCTCTCCTCCCCAGGCTCCCTTCCCACCACCCTCCACCCCTTGCCCAGCCTGATTCTTATCCAAAACACCACTTCTTCCATAATGTCACGCTATTCCTTGATTTGTGGAATTGTTTATTGTCTTCATCTCAACTCTAATGCAAGCTCCACGAGGGCTGGAATTTGTCTTCTTCTTGGCTAAGTCTCTAGCACCTAGAACAGTGGTTATACATGTTCCTGACCTAATTAATATTTGCTGAATGAATCATTAACATTTTGGTAACTATGCTTTCCAGTCTCCTATATTTCTTTTGAACTGATTTGTTTCACAGAAAACATACAATGCTATATTCCCAGCTTTGCATCTCAATTTTTAAATTATTTTTTAGTTTATTTTGTGTTTTTAAAGATATTATTTATTTATTTGAGAGAGTGAGCAGGAGACAGGAGTGGGGGGAGGACCAGAGGGAAAGGGAGGCTGTCCGCTGATCACAGAGCCCAACTCTGGGCTTGATCCCGGGCCCCTGAGATCATGACCTGAGCCAAAGGCAGACGCCTAACTGAGCCACCCAGTGGCCCCTGCATCTCAAATTTTTAATCTACTATTAGATGAAGCTGTTTCTTAGGACCAGCTCTTCATAAACATTTATTTTATTTTTTTTAAAGATTTTTTATTTATTTGTCAGAGAGAGAGGGAGCGAGCACAGGCAGAGGCAGAGGGAGAAGCAGGCTCCCTGCCGAGCAAGGAGCCCTATATGGGACTTGATCCCAGGATGCTGGGATCATGACCCGAGCCGAAGGCAGCTGCTCAACCAACTGAGCCACCCAGGCGTCCCTTCATAAACATTTTAATGGCAGCATAACTAGTCCTTGGGATAGAAATATCAATATCTTCTTGAACATTCAGCTTATTCTAACCTTTTGCTATAGTCAGTATCTCTGCAGCAAGCATCTTAGTACTGAAATCTTTTTTCTTGAATTTGGGTAATTTCTTTAGGATAGCATCCTAAAATCGGAGTTACTGGATAAAGAACATTATTACCTTTACGTTTCTTAATCCATGCTGTAACAATGACAATATATAATTTTTTCTGCTCTCTTTCCCCATCAGTCTCACCCAGCATGCAAAAGCCCTGAGCTGACTTCAAACTTCTTCAACATTTATGGGAAGAGCCCTCTGATTGTGTACTTTCTCCACAACTACGCCCATCTGCCCCAGGGTGGTGAAGACGTGTTGATAGTCAGGAGGGAAAGAGCCAGGAGCATCCCATATCCTTTCCGCCACAGGCGGGGCACATGTTCCTTCAGGCCCTGCTTGCCTCCTCCCAGAAGCAAGGGTGTGGAAAGGCACCCGGCCCTTAGCTCAGTGCCTGGTACAGAGTGCGTGCCCATCAAGGGTAGCCGTTGATAGGAGCCAAAGGCTCAGAATCTTTTTTTTTTTAAGATTTTTTATTAATTTATTTGACAGACAGAGATCACACAAGTAGGCAAGAGAGGCAGGCAGAGAGGGGAGGGGAGAAGCAGGCTCCCTGCGGAGCAGAGAGCCCGATGTGGGACTCGATCCCAGCACCCTGGGATCATGACCCGAGCTGAAGGCAGTGGCTTAACCCACTGAGCCACCCAGGCGTCCCATGGCTCAGAATCTTAAGCATTTTAGGTCCAAGTCGGCCTCATAAACTGGCTGCATGGGATCCCCGGGCAAGTCAGATTTCCCCGGATGCAAAATCTCTTCCTGGCTACCAGAGAGAATGCTAACTAGGTACTCAAACATACTTTGCTGTTCAGTAATGACTCCCCTGTGCTCATTGATCCCAGAGTCTGCATTGATCGGGATTTGGGGTCCAGATGTGTGTTTCTTGTAACATTCTCTTCATACACACACACACCCCCCCCCACACACACACCCTCCTCCAGACCCATCAGCAAATCTCTGGCACAGTTGGCATTAACCAACCAACTTAAAGATTCGGTAACCACCTCAGATCTTAAGAAAACAGATGTGACCAGTTGGTGTCCTGAGACCTAGCATTTTCCCACAAGGGGTCAGACATGGGATCAAGTCAACCTGGACTCAAGCACCAAGTCAGCTGTTGACAGCTCACCTCACGGCTCTGTCGTGTAGTACAGTAGGAGGAGCCTGGGTTGGGGATGCCCAGCTCCAGATTTGAGTCCAGCTCAGCAACGCACTGGCCTTAAGATCTTACGTGCACAGCTTGACCTCTGAGCTCAATAGCTTTATCAACTTCTTTGCAAAATAAGGCTAATTAGGGGCGCCTGGGTAGCTCGTTCAGTTAAAGCATTCAACTCTTGGTTTCGGCTTAGGTCACAATCTCAGGGTCATGGGATCGAGCCCTGCCTCGGGCTCTGTGCTCAGTGTGGAGTCCGTTTGTCCCTTGCCCTCTGCTGCTCCTCCTGCTCTCTCTGTCTCTCTTTCTCAAATAAATAAATAAATAAATGGAATCTTTTTTATTTCTTTTTTTTTTTTTAGATTTTATTTATTTATTTGACAGAGATCACAAGTAGGCAGAGAGGCAGACAGAGAGAGGAGGAAGCAGGCTCCCTGCTGAGCAGAGAGCCCCATGTGGGGCTCGATCTCAGGACCCTGGGATCATGACCCGAGCCGAAGGCAGAGGTTTTAACCCACTGAGCCACCCAGGCACCCCCAGAGTGAGAACTTTAGATGTTAGTCTGAAAAGAGGATTTCCTAGCCCTTCCATCAGCAGGAGGAGAGAAGGGCTGTGTTAAAAGACCAGGAATGGCCCGGCCATTGGGGAGGATAGCCCCTTGCCTTCCCCATGGTCAGAGGGCAGGAGTCCTTTCCTGCTCAGATTTCAGTGATGTGGTCCAGAAACAAGTCATTTCCCCCCTCTGCCATCTCACCACCCCCCTCCTCTCCATGAGGTAGGCCGTCTTGCTGGTAACACTTAAGAGTCAATACCAACCGACAGTGTGAGCTTTTCCTTGACGGCCAATGCCACTGAGTCTGTCCTGACGTATGCTGAGGTCATTGACCTGACCCTGAGCAACATGAAGAAGCGGAGGGACAACTTGCGCCAACTGAGACGGCTCCACTGGAATGAATGGAAGTATTTTGATGTGTACCTAAGGGAACTGCAAGAAAACTTCCTCAGGTAATTTAAGGGGCTTTAGGGAAGGGACATTGGTTGAGCATCTGCCTGTTCTTACACATGACAATTTAAAAAAAAATTTTTAAGATATTATTTTTTTAAATTAACATATAATGCATTATTTGCCCCAGGGTACAGGTCTGTGAATCATCAGGCTTACACATTTCACAGCACTCACCATAGCACATACCCTCCCCAATGTCCATAACCCAACCACCCTATCCTTCCCCCCACCACCCCCAGCAACCCTCAGTTTGTTTCCCGAGGTTAAGAGTCTCTTTTGGTTTGTCTTCCTCCCCAGTCCCTTCTTGTTCCATTTTTTCCTTCCCTACCCCCCACACATCCCCCCTCCCTGCCTCTCAAATTCCTCATATCAGGAAGATTGTATGATCATTGTCTTTTTCTGATTGTCTTATTTCACTCAGCATAATACCCTCTAGTTCCGACCACGTCGTTGCAAATGGCAAGATTTCATTTCTTTTGATGGCTGCATAGTATTCCATTGTATATATATACCACATCTCCTTTATCTGTTCATCTGTTGATGGACATCTGGGTTCTTTCCATAGTTTGGCTATTGTGGACATTGCTGCTATAAACATTGGGGTGCATGTGCCCCTTCGGATCACTACATTTGTATCTTTAGGGTAAAACCCAGTAGTGCAATCGCTGGGTCATAAGGTAGCTCTATTTTCAACTTTTTGAGGAACCTCCACGCTATTTTCCAGAGTGGCTGCGCCAGCTTGCATTCCCACCAACAGTGTAGGAGGGTTCCCCTTTTTCTGCAAAAGATTTTGTTTTTAAGTAATCTCTACACCCAGTGTGGGGCTTGAACTCAGAATCCTAAGACTGAGTAGCACATTCCACTGACCAAGCCAGTCAGGCACCCCTGCACATGAAAATTTCTCTTTTACATGCATTTTATTTATTTTTAAAAATATTTTATTTATTTATTTGACAGAGAGCACAAGTAGGCAGAGTGGTAGGCAGAGAGAGAGGGGGAAGCAGGCTCCTCACTGAGCAGAGAGCCCGATGCGGGGCTCGATCCCAGGACCGTGGGACCATGACCTGAGCCGAAGGCAGAGGCTTTAACCCACTGAGCCACCCAGGCGCCCCTTTTACATGCATTTTAAAGATTTATTTATTTTATTTTGAGAGAGCAAGAGTAGGAGTGGGAGTACAGAGGGAGAGAGAGAATGTTGGACCTCCTGCTGAGTGTAGAGCCCAACATGGGGAGGGTCTCATGACCCAGAGATCATCCATGACCTGAGCCAAAGCCAAGAGTCAGACCCTTAATGGACTGCACCACCCACTCACCCCTGCACATGGTAATTTTTAACTGGGGGCCTAGCCCTGGGACTATCTTAGGCACATTTCATGTAGTCAGAATAGAAATGCCACAGTAACAGAGACCAGATTTTTCTTTTAAAGTTATTTTTTTCTAACTACGAAAACATTTATGTTCAATGAAAACAAACAAACAAACCTGGAAGAGCACCTGGAGACATACATTGCCAACATTTTTCTATAAATCCTTCCAGTCTTTTTGCCTGGGCCCGTAGAGGTGTATCTTTAAACAAAAGTAGTAGAGTCATACCATCAGTCTGGTTTTTAGACTTTATTTTCCCACTTAGCTGCATATGATGGATATTTTCCTGTGCCTTCTGACTTTTTCAGTATTTTTATTTTCTTTAGAAAATTTTCAGACCTTCCAGAAATGTTGAAAGGATGGTGCAGTGAACACCATATGCCCACACTGCGTTTACCAATTATCTACTTTTTGTCACATTTTCTTTCTCTCTCTAGTAATTAGGTCAAATTCAAATTTCCCCAGTGATGCCCAAAATATCCTTTTTGGTTTTACTTGCTGCTCCAGGATCCAGTCAAGGATTGGGAATTAGATCTCTTTGGGGTCTTTTCATTGATAACAATGCCCTACCCCCACCTTTGTTATTATGCCCTGAATCAGTGGTTACATTATTTTTATTTTTATTTTTTTATGACATAGACTCTTTTGAAACACTCAAGCCACATTCTGGATTTTTCTGATTATTTCTTCAGGGCATCATTTAACTTATTCCAAAGTACCCTATATTTCTCATAAACTAGACATGGGGTGATACCAGGTGCTCGATAGGGTTCAGGAAACACCTCATAGATGATGTCGTGTGGGCGCAGTACACGGCATCAGGAGATACTTGGTGTCAAGTCAGCCAGACAGGTGGTCTCTGCCAGAGACCTCTCCATTCTAAGACCCCTGTTTTATGTAGTTAGTCTGTAATAAGTGATGTGATTCTTTGAGACTGAATGAATCTGCTCTCCCCAAACCTACGCCCGGTGGTTTTTAGTATCCACTGATGCTCTTTGCCTGGATCAGTTATGATAGCTGGGGTTGCAAAATAGTGATTTTCTACTTCCACTCCTTTCTCCCTTTATTAGCTGGCACTTTTTTTTTTTTTTCCTAAAGAGCTCACCTTCTTCTTTTGCTCCTTATCTCTCTCTCATGTCTTCTCCACCTGCTCCCATAACTCTCTCATGTGGACATCCGGCTGCAAAGGAAGCTCAGGAAATATTTGGCAAAGAGAAATGAGATTTCCATGCCCGAACCAGAGCGGAACTGGCTGGGCACTTCATTACCCAAAATAACGCTGGATTCAGTTAGCAGGGGAGAAAGGGGGGACTGCTGTGGACCAGACAGCGGTTGGTATCTGCCATCATAGGAGAGAAAGGAAACAATGAACACATTGGTAACTGCTTTGTTTTACAAAGTGATACAGTAGCATTATTTCCAAATGAGATACACACACAAACGCACAAACCTGTTAAACACCAGCCCCACAAAAATGCAGCTCTGCCTAAATGTCCATCAAAAGGTGATTGGTTAACCACCTATCATCGGTACGTGCTCTGCTGCCAAGAAAAATGGCCATGTCAATCTAGTATTCTCATTTTATAAGGAACAATGGTCATAACATATTATTGGACCAAAAAAAAATCAGGGTATAAAATAGTGTGTATAAGAAGCACAGTTATTTATCTCTGTCTTACAGAAGCCAATTGGGGTCAAGGACAGAAACTTAGAGGGCAACCACATATGTGGGGAGGACAAAATATGGGGCCACGGAGGAGGAGTGGCCAGAAGGAAAGGAGAGCCTGCATGTGAAGGCACAGCAGCCACGAAGCTGAGGGAGGAAGCTGAGGGGAGTAGCGGTCAGCAGTGGGGGTGCCCCATGCAGAAGCCCTGGGCTGAGACAGGTTTACTGATTTGGCAGAGAGCAGCCCTAACTGGTCAGACACCAGAGGCTGGTGTTTATTTATTAGAGGGGAAGATGTGGCTCCCCATGGGTGAATGAGACTACTAGGAGGCAGAAGGAGCAAAATTCTGCACCAAAAAGGATAAGATTGGATGGAGAGTAACAGGGCTCTTTCATTGTCAAGTGGAAGACCCAAGGCCATGTGAAACCAGAGAGATTGGAGAGATTGGGAAAATGCAGGTAAGGGAGGACAGGGTCAGGACTGAGGAAGGGAAAGGACCCAGGAGCCGTTTGGGTTTTTTTTGTTTGTTTGTTTTAATTTTAGTTATTGGGGCACCTGAGTGGCTCAGTCAGTTAAGCGTCTGCCTTCAGCTCAGATCATGCTCCTGGAGTCCCAGGATCTAGCCCCACATCTGGCTCCCTGCTCAGC
Organism: Taxidea taxus jeffersonii; assembly: GCA_003697995.1. Lineage (NCBI taxonomy): Eukaryota > Metazoa > Chordata > Mammalia > Carnivora > Mustelidae > Taxidea > Taxidea taxus. The sequence goes on along the minus strand of ML100903.1, from coordinate 108,084 downwards.
AGGGAGTCTGCTTTTCCCTCTGTCCCTTACCCTGCTTGCTCGAGTTCTCTCGCTTTTTCTCACTCTGTCTCTCTCTCAAGTAAATAATAAGATCTTAAAATAAATAAGCAAACAATTAATACATTTTATTTATTTGAGAGAGAGCATGTGCAAGCGAGCACAGACAGGAGGAGGGGCAGAGGAAGAGGGAGAAATCGGCTCCGCTGAACTGGAAGCCTGATTCAGGGAGCCTGATTTTTGGACCCTGAGATCATGATCTGAGCCAAACGCAGATGCTTAACCTACTGAGCCACCCAGGTGCCCTTGGAGGAGCTGTTCTTTTCTTTTCTTTTTTTTTTTTTTTTTTAACATTTTATTTATTTATTTGGCACAGAGAGAGATCACAAGTAGGCAGAGGGGCAGGAGGAGAGGGGGAAACAGGCTCCCGCCAAGCAGAGAGCCCGATGTGGGGCTCTATCCCAGGACCCTGAGACCACGACTCACGCTGAAGGCAGAAGCCTAACCCTCTGAGCCACCCAGGCACCCTCGGAGGAGTTGTTCTTTAGGGCTCTTTACTTCTGCCTCTGTTACTGTAGTTCATTATGCTTCTATATTTCACTGATTGTTCCAACAAGTATTTCCAGCAACTTCTATGCACCAGGTATTATGTTCTGTTTGTAACACATATGTTTTGTAATGTCTGTCTTTCCCAATAGTTGTAACAATTCTTAAAGGTGGGATCCTTGGAATGCCAGAGGCTTAGGGTGTTTTTACTTACTGGCTCTGTGACATTGAATCAGTCACATACATCGCTGAGCTTCCGTTTCTTTGTTGGTTGAATAAGGATAGTATTTCCTACTTTGGAGAGTTGTACAAAACAAGTAAAATAAGACACATAAAGCCTGTTTATAGGACCAAGCCCATAGTAGGTAATTCTATCACTTAGAATTAGGTTTAGCTCTGAGTGACAGAAGAACTCAAAATAGTGGCTAAAACAAGATGCAAATCTATTTTTATTATTTAAAAAGGAGTCCAAGAGATATAGTATCAGGGACTGAAGCCCCTTTTGTCTTATTTTTCCATAATTCTTCACCCATGATTCAGCCTCATGGTCTAAGGTAGCTGCTCAAGCTCCAGCCATCAGGTCCATCATATTCCAGCCAATAGAAAGGAAGATAAAGTCCAAAGAAATGCATTCCTCCTATGAGTCACAAATAAACCTTCCATTTTCTATTTCTTTGGCTGGAACTTAGCCCCCATAGTTATACCTTAGCTATGGCATGAGCAAGGCAAAAATAATTTAAATTTAATAAAAATATTAAATTTATTCAAGATTAAGTCTACAGCATATTTATTTCATATGTATTTCAGAAATATATAAGGACATCCTTGTTTAATAAAGGTGCCCTTATCTGGTGAATTATAGTATATGTATTTTAAGTCAGGAGAAACTTTGTAATTATGTGTTAGCAATCTCATTGCTAAATATATCCACTTTTTGTTGGGTAAGGCATTATCAGGAAGCTCAGCATGCCTTCTGTTAATAAAGTGATTCTCAAAATTTTTGCCTACAAAAGAAAATGGTGGCCTTGAAACACATCTGTGCCATTAGGGACACCTGGGTAGCTCAGTGGGTTAAGCATCTGACTTTTGATTTTGGCTCAGGTCATGATCTCAAGGTCCTGGATGGGGTCCTGCATTGACAGGCTCCAAGCTCAGTGGGGAGTCTGCTTGAGATTCTCTCTCTCCCCCCCTCCCCTGCCCCTCCCCTCACTCCCTGCACTCTCACCCTCTGTCTCTAAAATAATCTTAAAAAGAAAAAAAACAACCCACATCTGTGCTGTTAGACATCAGAGCAGACCTACCCCCAGGGAAATAGGGCTTGCCTAAGTAGGGTACAGATGAGGGGGCTTCTGGGGAGCTCGCAGTGTTCCATTTCTTGATCTGGGTGCTGGTTACATGGGTGTGCTTAGTCCACGAAATCTCCTAGAGAGGCACATTTTGAGTCTATGAACTCTTTGCTATCTATGTTCCAAAGGAACATATTAAGGAACTCCTTGCACTGGTGTATCCTTTTTCTTTGTAGATATTATAATGGTTTTGTAGTTACCTGTTTTTTAAAAGAGTCAAATCTGGGGGCTCCTGGGTGGCTCAGTCAGTTGAACGCCTACCTTTGGCTCAGGTCATGATCTAGGGTCCTGGGATGGAGCCCCATGGCAGGCTCCTTGCTCAGCGGGGAGCCTGCTTCTCCCTCTGCCTGCTGCTCTCCCTGCTTGTGCGATCGCTCTCTCTCTCTCTCACTCCCTCTCTCTCTCTTCTGGCAAATAAATAAAATCTTAAAAAATAAATAAAAAATAAAAGCATCATGTCTGAAAGAGATACATGAGAGAAGACATGGTATCTAGGCTCTTCTCGAAAATCACCCATTTGGGGTGGGAATTGAGGGGTGTGAAGGAAGTAATGGATGTTTCAAGATTAATCTTATATTGGTAACTATTGAAGCTAAAAAATGGGTAAATGGTGTTGATTGTGCAATTTTCGTTACTTTTACATATTTTTGAAGCTTTTTTTTTTTAATGGTAGCCATAACAAAAACAAAAGGTGTCAAATGCCCATATGGACTATTACTTGCACACGGGCTAGGACTCCTTTGGAACCTCAGTTACCATCTTATTTCCCAAATAGAGCATATCTGTAGGAAGCACTGGCTTTGTAGTTGGATAGACTAAAGCTTTGTCTCACTCTCTATCTGAATTATGTCCATCACAGCCTGTGTAAGGCTTGGATACCGTCTGTAAACAGGGACACAGAGTAGCTGTGGGGGAATGGAGATGTCTAGCTCTGTGCCTAGCTCAAAGAAAGTACTCAGTAAATGCTGACGGCCAGAGATAATACCTGTGACCCTGTGCCATGGAAATTGCAGGGTCCAAAGAAGCACAGGGCTCAGATTTGAAAGTCTGTGATCGGGGAGACCTGGAGCAGCCCCTATTAGAAAAGGCAATCCAGGGGCACCTGGGTGGCTCAGTAGGTTAGGCGTCTGCCTTCAGCTCAGGTCATGCTCTCAGGGTCCTGGGTCGAGCCCCACATCGGGCTCCCTACTCAGTGGGAGCCTGCTTCTCCCTCTCCCTCTGCTGCGCCCCCTGCTTGTGCACTCTCTCTCTCTCTCTCTCTCTGTCAAATAAATAAAATCTTTAAAAAAAAAGAAAAGAAAGGGCAATCCAGGGGTCCCTGCTATAGGTGGAGGAAGAGCCTAGTTTGCACATGCAGGGGAGGCATGCTTTGAGGGAGCAGGGTCTCTGGCTGCTGGAGAACTTCATTGACGTGTGAGTCTGGAGCCCTGATCCTCAAACTTGTCTTGGGGCAGAGCACCCATAATTCAGAATGCTCTTTGCAGAACTCCATGAAACATTTTCAACATATGATTCTGTCACACAAACTAAAGATGGTTTTTCTCGTGCAAATTATGAGCCTAAGGCATGTGTGGGTTTCAATGTCTCAAGAAATAACAGTATAGAAAATATCGTCAAGGAGGGGTGCCTGGGTGGCTCAGTGGGTTAAAGCCTCTGCCTTCGGCTCAGGTCATGATCCCAGGGTCCTGGGATCGAGCCCCACATAGGGCTCTCTGCTCAGCAGGGAACCTGCTTCCTCCTCTCTCTCTCTCTCTGCCTGCTTCTCTGCCTACTTGTTGATCTCCATCTGTCAAATAAATAAATAAAATCTTTAAAAAGAAAAGAAAATATCGTCAAGGAATTACATCAGTGTTTTTCTGTTAGAAAATGTGATCATCAGGGGTGCCTGGGTGGCTCAGTGGGTTAAAGCCTCTGCCTTTGGCTCGGGTCATGATCCCGGGGTCCTGGGATCGAGCCCCGCATCAGGCTCTCTGCTCGGCAGGGAGCCTGCTTCCCATCCTCTCTCTCTGCCTGCCTCTCTGCCTACTTGTGATCTCTGTCCGTCAAATAAATAAATAAAATCTTAAAAAAGAAAATGTGATCATCAGGGCACCTGGGTGGCTCAGTCGGTTAAGCATCTGCCTTCGGCTCAGGTCATGATCCTGGGGTCCTAGGATGGAGCCCCACATCAGGCTCCCTGCTCACCTGGGAATCTGCTTCTCCCTCTCCCTCTGCCCTCTCCCTGCTCATGTTCTCTCTTGCTCACTCTCTCTCTCTCTTGAAAAAATAAATAAAATCTTTTTAAAAATGTGATCATAACAAGGACAAATGCAATTTGCTGCTGTTCTTTGCTTCTTGGTTGCAAGCAGAAGCAGGCTCCCCAGGGTTAAGAAAAAGTTGTGGCAGGAGATCCCAAAAGGAAAAAAAAAAAAAGATCCTAAAAGTATGAATATTGTGTCAACAGAATTTCTTCCTTTGACTTGGAAAAAGATGCCCATTGTTAAAATAACCATTGGCTTTGATACAGGCAGGTTGAGTCTGAGGACCCAGGGGAGGTTTCCCCAGGACAGCCCAGAGGGTCCTTGGCTTCACCCAGAATAGAAATCAAATGCAAGTGAAAACGTGGAAATAGAGTTTATGAAATAGTCTAAATGACAGGTAGAAAATAGTAGAATGTCTGGGAGACTTGGAAAAAAAAAGGAGAAGGAGACTTGTCATTGCCTGGGGTTAGGGGTTTCTATTGGAAAGGGATCTGGGGTACTTGTACCTTCAGGAGTCCAGGGTAGGCCCCAGTCAGAGGTGAGAGTCGAGTGAACAACAGGTGTTGATCCATAAATTACTGAAGGTAGGGTTATTGATGCCAGTGTCAGCCTGGAAGGAGTTTGGGATCTCGTGCTGCTTTGACATTACTAGGTGTTTGGGGCCTAGGACACAATTCAGAGAATGATTAATTATCTTGATTCCCCCTTGAAGTGGGAACATAGTTTCTTTAGCTTATTCTGAAATGGGGCCTGGTGGAAAAACAGCAGAGATGGAGCCTTTCTAAAATGGAGTCCCTTCAGGGCCTCCTGGGTAGCTCAGTCGGTTGGGTGTCCCATCAGGCTGTGAACTTGCGTCATGGGATCGAGCCCTGCACTGGGCTCTGTTCTCAGCATGGAGTCCACTTGATCCCCTCTCTCCACTCCTCCCCCCATTTGCACACGTGTTCACACACTCTCTCTCAAATAAATAAATAAATAAAATCTTCAGAAAAAAATATAGGGGTGCCTGCGTGCCTCGGTCAGTTAAGGATTTGACTTCAGCTCAGGGTCCTGGGATGGAGCTCATGTTGGACTCTGCGTGCAGCGGGCATCTGCTTCTCCCTCACCCTCTGCTTCTCCCTCACTCATGCTCTTTCTCTCTTTCAAATAAATAAAATCTTTAAAATAAATAAAATAATAAAATAAATGGAGTCCCTTCAGCTTCCCTACCTCAGTTCAGGCCAAGTTCACTGCTATTTTTTTTTTTTTTAATACTGATCTTTCTGCCTCTATCCTTCATCAGCAGAGAAGTATATGACAGAATCTTAATTCACACAAATGCATCTTTATTGCTATTCTGTCTACCCTGAGTGTCCGCATCCTGCTTCTTCATCAAGTAAATGTCTACTCACATTCAAAAGTCAGCTGGCATATCACCCAATTCCTTGACCCCATTGTGTACCCCATGCTTATCTCAAGACACTCCACGGAAAGCCGTCTTCTATAAGAACACCAGTAGCAGCACAGGGCATTTCTGGAGCACTTCCCTTATTTATTGTGTGCCAGACACTGAGCTAAGCACTTGACCTATGTTAACTCATTTAACCTTCGCCACAACCCTAGGTTCTATTATCACCAAGTTGAGATGGGTACACTGGCAGGGAGAGGTTAAGTAATTTGCCCAAAGTCACACAGCAAGCAGCAGATCCCCAGCTTGAATTCAGCTTGCCTTCAGTATTTGGCTTTCTTTCAGATTGTTGATTTTTTTCCTGTCCTCTAATTTGAGTGTATGTTCCTTGAATCCAGCGACCACGTCTTATTCCTATCTGTGTCCCCAAGGACTGACATGACCCCTAGCACGCAGCAGGGGCTCCAGACTTACAGTCCGCTCTCTGCTTCAGTGCATTGCTCTTGAATGAATAAGTCTGTAAATATTTATCTCTCTTTACATACGAAAATAGGAGTGAAAAGATCATGCTGACTCTTCAGTATTTTTCCACATGTGCCTTTGTGATTTCCCCACAGGGAGGTGAACAATATTGATCAAAGAGCATTAGACCGAAAGAAGGCAAACCACGTATTCATCCCGCCTTCCACCTTTGCTGAGGACTCGTTTGACAAGAAATCTAGAGGAAGTCCTGAGAGGGAAACTGCATTTCTTCTAAGGTTTGTTCTGACAAAGACCATGGACAAGTGGAAATATAAACACTGTCAGATTTTTTTTATTTTAAGTAGGCTCCACACTGGGTGTGGAGCACAACATGGGGAGTGAACTCACAACCCTGGGATCAAGGCCTGAGCTGAGATCAAGAATCAGATACTTAGCTGACTGAGCCACCCAGGCGCCCCGTCCGAATACTTTACTTTTTTAATTTATTTTTTATTAATATATAATGTATTATTTGTTTCAGGGGCACAGGTCTGTGATTCATCAGTCTTACACAACACCCAGCATTCACCACAACACATAACCCACGCCACTGTCCATCTTCCAGCCACCCTCTTTTTTTTTTTAATGATTATATTTATTGGGGCGCCTGGGTGGCTCAATCAGTTAAGTGTCTGCCTTCAGCTCGGGTCAGAATCCCAAGGTCCTGGGATCAAGTCCCGTATCGGGCTCCCTGCTCAGTGGGGAGCTTGCTTCTCCCTCTCCCTCTGCTTCTCTCTGTGTCAAAAAAATAAATAAAATATTAAAAAAAACCACTTAACATTCCTTCAAAAAACATTTTAAGTGATTTTTTTAATAATTATTTTTACTTTATAATATTATGAGGGGTAATTTACCATAAAATTTGCTCATTTGAAGTACCCAATTCAATTAATTTTAGCAAATTTACAGAGTTTGGCAACAATTGCTGCAATCCAGGTTAAGAACTTTTTAATCACCCCAGAAAGATCCCTCATGCTCAGTTGTAGTCGATCGCTATTACCCTCTCCCTTTTTAATAACCTCCCTGGAAATACCATTTAACATTGCCACTTTATTTCAAGGGTTGGATGTTAGTCACATGGGATGTTAGTTTCAGTGGAGGCTGGGGAATGTAATTTATTTATTTATTATTTTTTAAAAGATTGTATTTTTTTATTTAACACAGAGATCACAAGTAGGCAGGGAGGTAGGCAGAGAGGGAGGGAAGCAGGCTCCCTGTTGAGCAGAGAGCCTGATGCGGGGCTCGATCCCAAGACCCCGAGATCATGACCTGAGCCGAAGGCAGAGGCTCAATCTGCTGAGCCACCCAAGCACCCCTGGGAAATGTAATTTAAAAAAATATGGGCACATTGCTGTCTTAAAAGCTGGCTCATTCTTTCATTAAAAAGGAAGAGCATATGATGGGTTGGTAACTAGCCATCTCATCACAGATAGATGGTGTTATACTCTCCATTTTAGAGAAGAAGCCAAAGCTTAATGAGTTGAGAAAGTTACCCAAGGAAACTTTCCAATCTTAAGTCTTCCAATTTTAATTTTCCTTTGGTCAAGAAGACCACAATTTTTTTATAATAGCTGTTTAGCTTGAGACCCACCTGTTTGAGCCATGGACTCTTACAGGATCAGTGGTGACTCAGCAGATCTATCAGAAACAAGCTTTCTGATATCCACCTTAGAGTCTCAGAAATCTAAGCCAACACAGTTTAATTTACCAATATTATTATTGTTCCCTCAGACTTGACTATCTTTCAGATAGTTCTTAATCTAACAAACTCCTCCTAGACCTTTAAAACCCAGCTCAGGCATCACCTCCAGGAAGTCTCCCCTGACTTGCCTACTCAGGGTACCCATTATGTGCCCTGTGCTTTCCTGATTGTGCTCCATAGATCTTAGCCTACTCAATCATAGACTTCCTTGTCCATCTCCCTAGACTGAAGATTTGGCCTCAAAGACTCTTGCCCTGGGTGATCTTGTTTTCCTGGGGCCAAGTCCAGAGCCTGGTACCCAACAGTGCCTAAAAGACAGATGAGAGGATCATGCAGTGCTTTCAGCATTCTCTTCTGGTTATTTGCTGTCCTCGTTATTGGTCCCTTTGTAAATGTCTCCTGTCAATATCTATCAAGATTCCAGTGACATCTTTGAAGAAATCACACTGAATTTTTGCACCAATTTTTGTTAACTGTTTTTTTTTTTTTTTAACTTCCCCCACAGGAAGGAGAAGGAGGAGAGGGAAAGAGAAGTAAGACAGAAGCTGGACTGCTCTCCCTTGTCACTATCAGACCTTGACTAATTCTCTCCCCCAGGACTGGGAAGCTCCCTCAAGAGTCCTGATATTTCTACCAGGTAGGGTAAAACAGGAGGAAAAGGAAACTATGGCCAAAGACTGAGACACAGAAAGAGCTATTCCCAGGATAGGGGAAATATTCCATCATAGTTATTCCTAGGCTGAGTGAAAAGCAGGAGTGCGGAGTTTTTGCTTGGGGCACTAAATTTATTCATGCCTTTACTCTTTTACCCATCATTTTATTTTGAATATCATAACTAACAGTGTTAAACTATAATATAATAATGGCTTTAGTTGTTAACTAAACAAGTAAGCTCAACGCATGACAGACATCACCTCATTTTGACCTTCGTAGCAGCCGTATGAGGCAGACATTACCCCACTGCATTTTACACAGCAGCAAGCCCAGGTTAGAAAAGGTTTCAGGGGGACGCCTGAGTGGCTCAGTTGGTTAGGCGTCTGCCTTCGGCTCGGGTCATGATCTCAGGGTCCTGGGATCAAGTCCCTCTTCAGGCTCCCTCCTCGGCAGGGAGTGTCCTCCTCCTTCTGCCTGCTGCCCCCCCACCCCCGTTTGTGCTCTCTCTCTCTCTCTCTCTCTCTGACAAATAAAATGAATTAAAAAAAAAAAAAAAAGAAAGAAGAGGTTTCAGGGACGCTTGGGTGGCTCAGTCAGTTAAGTGTCCAACTCTTGATTTCAGCTCAGGTCATGATCTTAAGGTTGTAAGACGGAGCCCTGTGTCAGGCTGTGCGCTCTGTATGGAATCCCTGAAATAGACACTGGGTAAAAAAAAATAGTTGTTAACACACAGTCTCTATTTTCAAGAAGCTCACACTCTGGTAGAGAGAAGGCAAATGGATCAACCGATGAACACCCTAAGCTCTAGAGGTGCCGTTAGACAGAGGGGACCCCAGGAGCCACGCAAAAACACTTCTCTTTTTTTTTTTAAGATTTTTTTTTTAATTGAGTAATCTCTACACCCAACATGGGGCTCAACCTCACAACCTTGAGATCGAGTGTCAACGCTCTTCTGACTGAGCCAGCTGGGCACCCCCAGAAACACTTTGCAGAAGTGGTGTTCCTTGAACTGAGTCTGGAAAAGATAAGAAGGTATTTGCCAGGCCGAAGGAGGAGGAGGCAAGAGGTTGGCATGAGCCTGTGGTGGACAGAGCAGCAAAGGCAAAGGCCCAGAGGCAGGAATTAGCATGGTGGGGAATCAAGAAAGGGCGTGAAGGGGGTTCCAGGAGAGGCGAACGCAGAGAAGATCTCCGAACAAGTCAGGAAGGGGTATCCATGAAGCACTTTATTTTCTAAGTCTTGGGGAGTTGTGGATTTTAAAAATATTTGGGTTTTAAAAGTCCTGATGGCAGATGAAGCAGTAGTCTCTACAAGTAGAATAGACTTTACTCTAAGAAGATCTGGGTTTTGAATCTTTGCTCTGCTCCTTCTGTGACCTCAGGTCAAGTACCTTCATTCTCTGGGCCTGTTTGGTTGGCCCTAAAAGATGTGGATGGTGGTTATGTGTGGAGAGCTCAGCCATATAAAGAAGCTGCCGTAGAACCTGACAGTTACTAATAGTTACTGTATCATTGTTTCATAAAGCTTCCTACTTTTCCTCATCCATGACACCTTTGAGCATGCCTTTTTGAGACCACTGGCCTACCCCAGCCCAGAAGGACTCCCAGGCATTCTGGGCCCTGGACCAGCTGAGTTCTTACCTCTTAGAGCAGTCCTTACTCTACTTAGCCACCCCTGGGCACTGAAATGGTAAAGCTCGAGAAAACACAAATTCTTACCTGCAAGGAAGAGGCTCCAAGCTCCAAGATTCTCACATTTTTTTAAAAGACTTTATTTATTTATTTGACAGAGATCACAAGTAGGCAGGGAGGCAGGCAGAGGGGTGGGGGGGAAGCAGGCTCCCCGCAGAGCAGAGAGCCCGATGCAGGGCTTGATACCAGGACCCTGGGATCATGACCTGAGCCGAAGGCAGAGGCTTTAACCCACTGAGCCACCCAAGTGCCCCAATTCTCACATTTTTAAAAAAAGATTTTATTTATTTATTTGAGAGAGAGAGAATAAGAGAGAGAGAGCATGAGAAGAAGGAGGGCCAGAGGGAGAAGCAGACTCCCCACCAAGCTGGGAGCCCGATGCAGAACTCGATCCTGGGACTCCAGGATCATGACCTGAGCCGAAGGCAGCCACCCAATCAACCGAGCGACCGGGGCGCCCCTATTCTCACATTTTTTTTAAAAAGATTTTATTTATTTATTTAAGAGGGAGAGAGCAAGAGAGCACAAACAGGGGGAGGGGCAGAGGGAGAAATAGACTCCCACTGAGCAGGGAGCCTGATGTGGGGCTTGATCTCAGGACCCCGGGATCATGACCTGAGCCAAAGGCAGATGCTTAACTGACTGAGCCACCAGGGTTCCCTATGATTTCACATTAAGAGAGGGCACACACAGGATCCAAAAATGTCTCCCCAGACACTTGTTTCAGAAATCACTAAGGACTGGCCACCCCAGAATTTTCAGAGCCTGAGGAAGAGCAGACCTTTTCCTCCTATTACAAATACTAGAAGGGGAATTGAGGGAAGTTGTCTTGGCCCTGTGCTAGGCATGTTCCATTGTCCCATTTAAGTCTAGGTAAATTTTATTTTTCCTATTTTTTCAAAGAGGCAGCTGAGGCTCGCTTGAGCCGAGGCCCAGGTTCCTTATGGGTCAACTGTACATTGGACCATTCTGGACTGGGAGGTTTGGGGCAGACCCAATTTGGAGAAGGCATCTAGCCATTGTTTTATAGGATTACTACTCCAGGGTGGAGGAAGAGGTAGGCAGGCCATTTTCCTGAGCTCAGAGCCTTGATTCTCCCATGTGTTGGGGGCAGAACAACCAGAAGTCATAGTACTCTTTGCAGAAGCCCATAAAAATAGCACTGCTTTAAATTCTGGCACCCAAATAAAGGAGTATTGAGTAGCATAAAATATGGATCTTCAGTATATCCTAAACTTTGGTATCTTAAAGTAACATATAATATGTTAAGAAATTACAACTTTTGGGGCGCCTGGGTGGCTCAGTGGATTAAGCCGCTGCCTTCGGCTCGGGTCATGATCTCAGGGTCCTGGGATCGAGCCCCACATCAGGCTCTCTGCTCCGCAGGGAGCCTGCTTCCTCCTCTCTCTCTCTGCCTGCCTCTCTGCCTGCCTCTCTGCCTACTTGTGATCTCTGTCTGTCAAATAAATAAAAATCTTAAAAAAAAAAGAAATTACAACTTTTTACAGGTTAATTTTTTTTCTTAATTTTAACTTTTACTTATTCATTCGTTTTATCACTTTGAGCAAGGACACCCAACGGAGTCATGCCGGCCGGATATTACTTTGTTCTGAGCATGGTCTGTGTATGCTTTAATCCCCACAGTACTCCTATAAATTCTGGGGTGTTGTTGTCCTCATTTTATAACTGAGGCAACCGAGGCCAGAGAGGTTTAGTGATTACTGCCCAAGCTCTCGCCTTTGGTAGACGGAAGAGCCAGGATTTAAAACCCGCAGCCAGACTCTGGCTGCCCACACGGGCCTGCCGTACAGCCTATTTTTAAGAGAAGTGTTAAGAAGTAAACTTAATATGAAGAAGAGTTTTATCAGTTTATTTTTTTCCTTTGATTAGAGAAACAGCCACTGATACTCTGATACACTGATACACTGATACCATATAGCCACATGGTTTTCACCCCCACTGGTTTGGGCTGTGGAATATCTCAGGTTAAGAGGGGCTTGTACATACTGTTGTTTCTGACCTTCTAATATTTCAGAATGGAAGAAGAAAGCCACGAATTCACTTCACTTTAATAAGTATTCACTGCTCTGTCCTCTTCCTTAAATATGCTTTAGCCACTTTTTCATCTGGCCAACTCCTACCTGACCCTTAAAAGCCCAGCATGGGCATCACCACCTCCAGGAAGTCTCCCCAAACTGCCCTAGTAACTGCCTACTTTGTGTTCTGTGCTTTTCTAAGTTTGCTCCCCTGAATATGACCTATTTTAGTGATGGACTTATCTATCTCGCTCTCTGTACTAGAAGTCTCCCAAGTTCAAGGACCTTGTCTAATTCAGCATTAAATCTTTTGTACCTGTTCCTATGGTTTGCTCGTAGTGAGGATTGAGTGGATTTTTGGTGAAGGCATTAATGATTAGCTAATATGTGTTTAGCATTCTGCTTCAGTTCATTGCTTATATACAAAATTGATCACATTTTAGAACTTTGCCCCTCTATACCCATGAAGTTGGGAATAGATCCTCTTAAAAGATCACACTGGTTTAAATTTCTTTTGCTTATATTTGAATTAAAATAATTCATATTCATCCTTTAAAAATTAAATAGAGAGGCAGCTCTAGGGTCAGATCACCTGGGTGTCAATCCCAGCTCCTTGACCTATGACTAGCTCTGTGACCTTGAGCCTTACTTAACTTCTCTGTGTCTCAAGTTTCTTCATTTGTAAAATGGGGATGATAATAGTACGTGTAGCATAAAAATTCAATTGGTTAACATTTGTAAAGCATGCGAACAGTGCCTGATGTAAAGCAATATATAAGGTGCCCATTAAATTAACTGACTGATGGACACCTGGGTGGCTCAGTTCGTTGGCCATCTGTCTCTTGATTTCAGCTCAGGTCATGATCTCCTCAGGGTCCTGGGATCGAGCCCCTCATTAGGCTCTCTGCTCAGCAGGAACCCTGCTTCCTCCTCTCTTTCTGCCTACTTGTGATTGCTCTCTGTCAAATAAATAAGTAAAATCTTTCAAAATAAATAAAAATTAAAATAAAAAAATTAACTGATTAACTATGAAAGCACAATGTAAGTGCTTATTAAATTAATTAGTTAGTAGTTCGACAAAGCTTGTTACAAAAGATTGCACTCCTCTGGACCTGCTTTCCATTCCCCAGCAACACATTTTCCACTTTCTTCACTGATTGTTTTGTTGTTTGTTTTCCTGTTCCTCTTGAAATACCATGGTGCTCTCGCTCCTTGATTTTTCACTTTTAGGCACTGTGCACTGAGTTCTCAGCAGGGAAGGGGAGGACTGGGCTCTCTCATTTGCACATACCTCCTATCTCATCCCCTCGGTGTGTTTCTGTGGTGGTTTGGTGCAGGGCACTAATCACCATTGTTCTATCATCAACACAATTGACATGAGCCGCAGAAAGTGATGTGGTGATTTTTGTTTTCCTGTAGAACCTTTTGCTATCCCTGGAACTAAGTCTCTCTCTCTCTTTTTAATCTGTTTTCTTGCCTTTTTCTTTTCTCATGTACTTATCCCAATTTATCTCCAAATTTCCCCTTGGTTATACAGATCTGCCCCGCACTACATTCAGACACATAGTCTGTCCATTTCGCCTTCATTTCCCAGTCTTCTGACTAGTTTCACTCTGGGTGGTTGATTTTAGGCTGTTTATGTAACCCTGCAGACTCGCTTCCATTCTCTTCATCACACGGGCCTTTTAATCTTTTTCTCTTTGTGTTTTTATGAGTCATCTACAGGGAGGACACCAAGAAATGAAAACCAGTGCAGAAAAAGGAAGCCAGCTTCCTCAACCCCTCACCTTCTGGCTCTCCTGGATGAACCCTTGTCCAAGAATGGGGACTATTGGCTGAAGCCTGCCCATGTTGTTGGGTCTCATTGAAAGCAGAAACAAGACAAACAAAACAATAATACCACAACATATGTAGTTGTTTCCAGTCCATGGGACAAAGAATATTAAAGTTCACTTCTATCCTTGGACAAAGTCAGGATTTAAATTGAAGTTAAGTCACATCATTTCCTCATGCATTGACTTACTAATTCTTTTACTCACTTATTAGTTGTAATACTATGGAAGATTTAGTATTATTATATAGCACAGTAATAGTAATCATAGGAGAGAGTTACTGAGTACTTATGATATGCTGAGTACTCTGGTAAGTCCGACTTAGACATTATCTGGGTTAACCCTCCTATTGGCTCCCCACAAGGTGAGTACTGTCACCTCCATCTCTCCTGGGAGGACACCGGGATTTGGAGGGGTTGAGCAAGCCCTCTAGATGTCTACTTTCTACCATGTCTGCAGCAGTCCCAGAGGGTACAGAGATGAATAAAGACACAGTACTTGGCCTTAAGGTGCACACAGCCTGGAAGAGGGCGAAGGACGTAGAAGCCAATAAATACATTAAGCTTTGCTAGAAATCTGTGTGGAATCCAAGAAAATCCAAATGGAAAGCGACTTCCTCAAGACTCAGATGTGCAGGGGTGAGTATGTGGAAGGAGCTGGGCTGATGGGTGTGGCTTTTTTCACTTGGACCTTAGGGCACTAGGAGGTGACTGGTCTGTGTTATAGCAGTCTGCCTGGCAATGCCAAGTTGGAAGAAAAGAGGCAGATGGCTATTTGCCTGAATAGTCCTGGTAAAGGGATGGGGAAGGGTGATAGGAAGGAGTTAGCTTAGGAAGGAGTTAGGCTAAGCCCCAGAAAATTCACGGCTTAGAGTCGCTACCCTGCCTCATAATAGATGTATGACGTTAGGCCTAGTAGCTGTGTAACGTGACCTTTTCTGAACTTGTTTTCTTGAATGCAGAAAGGGAATGCCTGCCTAGCAGTAGTGTTGTGATCATTAAATGAGATAATTTATGCAAAGTTCTCAGGACAGGGGTATTTCACTTGGCCATTGCTACCCGCTATTGTTGTCCTTGCTATTAATATACACTCCTCCTGAAACCAGGACATACGGAGCCCTTGCCATGTGCAAGGTGCCATATAAGATAACCAGAGGTTTCTCATGCCTTCCCTTCCCACTCAAATTAAAGTTAGCCCTTTATTTACAGTTTCTCTAAGGAGCCATACTCTCTCCTATTGCTGGGCCTTTCCTATGCTTCTGTACCTGAAAATCCCGTATCCCTCTTCACTATAGAAGTCCAAATATCACTCATTCCCGCTTCACCTTCAGGACCCCACATAGGCATCCTCTCCTTCAGGAAGCCTTCCCTGATACACCACCAACAAAATTGGCACAGGGACCCCTCCTATGCGCTCCACAGCCTTTCATGCCCCTCCATCATGGTAGCAGTTACCATAATGGATGTAATCGCCTGTCAACCTATCTGTTTCTACTAGCCCCCACCCAGAAGGTGTCCTGGTTTTCTGGACCCAGATTGTCTTTTGGGACAATCCTTTGCACAGCTTGGGGCCAAGATCTCTGCGCAGACCCCTTCCAGAAATTACTGAGGACTCCTAACCATAGGCCTCTCAGGAAATTCCAGATGAAAAGACCTGTCTCTGATCTTTGTAAATATTAGAAGGGAAAATTATGGTGAAGGATACTTTGCCCTTTATAAGGGAAAGGGGGTAGATAGAGTGTTGCAGGGAACTAACATTTAAGAAGCATTTACTGTAATGGATAAAACAAATGAGTAATTGTGTAATACTCCAATTCTGTCATTCCCAGTATTGCTGAGAACCAGCATCCTTAGCACATTAAAGTAGAAGAGATGAAGGTAAAATTCTACTGTCCTGATTTTGAACTGATGATGAACTAAGGATGTATTTTATGTTTAAAAACAAACAGTTGCCTGAGTAACCGAGAGGAGGGATGTCTGGGGTTGGGGGAAGGAGAGAACAGAAGGGTTTATAAAGAAGCCTGAAGAAGCTTTTGGGGTGATGGATATGTTCACTCTCTTCATTGTGGTGAAAGGTTCTCAGGAGTAGACACATTTTAAATATATGCATTCTCTTGTATGTCACTTATACCTCAACCTATTTAAAACAGAAACAAAAAACCTATTTCCTAACTCTATCCATTGAACTGACCTAGAAATAAAGACCGCAGTAGCAATGCCCCAGGCCATGGACTTGAAACACTATTTGCACTAAAAGGATTCAGGGATCCTTGAAGAAAGGTCTGGTTCCCCGTCTAGGGCAGGGAAATCATGAGATGAACACGCAACCTCTTGCTACACTAGACAACAGAAAAGCTACTAAAGACAAGAGTCCTGTCCGAGAAAGTCATGAGCCAACTTGAGATCTCATTGGCTAAAGATGGGATAATTTAGGGGTGCCTGCTGGCTCAGTCGGTAGAGTATGCGACTCTTGATCTCAGGGTCATGAGTTCAAGCCCCACATTGGGTGTGGTGCTTACTGAAAAAAAAAAAGGTTGCGACAATTTAAGCATTGTAATAATAATAATTGCCATGGATTGAAGCACATCAAAAACATTTTCAGGGGTGCCTGGGTGGCTCAGTGGGTTGAACCTCTGCCTTTAGGTCAGGTTATGATCTCAGGGTCCTGGGATCGAGCCCCACATCAGGCTCTCTGCTCAGTGGGAAGCCTGCTTCCCCCGCCCCCCCGCCTGCCTCTCTGCCTACTTGTGATCTCTCTCTCTGTCAAATAAATAAATAAAATCTTTAATTAAAAAAACATTTTTACTTAGATATTCATACTATTGCTTTAAAAAGATTAATTGGTCTCCATTGAAAGATGATAGGGAACCAATTCATTATTCTGAAATCTGGCAAAAGTCAGCATTTATCATGCCATTTCCATACAAACCTTACTACCAGGTAACCAAACAGTAGATGAGAGGAAGTTTCTCTTTTAGAAGTATTCCACTTAATAAATTAAAAAGGAACAGAATTAAAATATTACTATTTTGTGACCCCCAATGATCTAGGCTGATCATCAACAGCTGTTAACATCCCCAAAAGATAAAAAGCCACTAAATGCCTCCTAATGGTAGACCACCTATGAGATAATCATTACCAAATAACCAAACTTGGATCTGATCTAGAGTCTACATCCAACTACTGTAACAGGAAATATTGGGGACAGAGAAGCATATCACCCCAGGATGCAATCAGCAAATCCAAGCTCTGGAAAAATCCATTTTTAAAAATGATTCCATTTTTGGGGCACCTGGGTGGCTGAGTCAGTTAAGCATCTACCTTTGGCTCAGGTCATGATCCCAGAGTCCTGGGATTGAGCCAGGCTCCCTACTTAGCAGGGACCCTGCTTCTCCCTCTCCCTCTGTCCCTCCCCCTGCTTGTTCTCTCTCTCTCTCTCACTCTCAAATAAATAAAGTCTTTTAAAAAATGACTCCATTTTTTAAAAAACAAGTCACAAGGAAGAAAGAAGGAAATCTATAGATTTTTCAAAAGAGGGTCAAAGGCATCAGTCTGTTGCTACATGTAGACATTTTTTGATCCCAGTTGAAACAAACCTTAAAAAAATAGATGGCATTGATGAAACAACTGAATATTTTAATTAATAATTGAAAGTTAATTTTTTTAAGATTTTATTTATTTCAGAGAGAGAGAGAGGGAGACAGAGCATGAGAGGGGAGAAGGTCAGAGGGAGAAGCAGACTCCCCATGGAGCTGGGAGCCCGATGCGGGACTCGATCCGGGGACTCCGGGATCATGACCTGAGCTGAAGGCAGCTGCTTAACCAACTGAGCCACCCAGGTGCCCTGAAAGTTAATTTTTTATTAATTTTTAAGTGTGCTATTGGCATTATGGTTATGTTTTTTAAAAGAGTCCTTATCTTTTAGAGAGACATAGTGAAATATTCACAGGAAAAATTATATGATGTATGGAATTTGCTCAAAATAATAGAGGGAGTAAGTGGATGGAGATATAAGTGAAATAAGGTTGGCCATGTGTTGAAAATTGTTGAAGCTGGGTGATGAAAATATTATATTATTTCACCTTTGTATATATTAGAAATTATCCATAATAAAACAATTCAAGATTTTTACTCTGAACTAAAACCTTTTTTTTAAAGATTCTATTTATTTATTAGAGAGAGAGCACGTGAGAGAAGAGAGGTCAGCGGTAGAAGCAGACTCCCCGCCGAGCAGGGAGTCCAATACGGGACTCGATTCCGGGATTCCCGGATCATGACCTGAGCCGAAGGCAGACACTTCCCCAACTGAGGCACCCAGGCGCCCTAAACTAAACACTTTTTTAAAAAAGATTTTATTTTTAAGTAATCTCTACACCCAGTTGGGGCTCGAACTCACAAGCTCAAGATCAAGTCTCTCGCTCCACCAACTGAGCTAGCAAGGCGCCCCTGAACTAAACATATTTTAAGCATATTTCCACATTATTTTATTGTCTTCTCACTCTGTGAGTGAGGGGCAGTTTCCCCCATTTTCAAGAGGCCTTTTTAAAAGGATTTTTCTTAAGATTTTATTTGTTTGGGGACGCCTGGGTGGCTCAGTTGGTTAAGCAGCTGCCTTCCGCTCAGGTCATGATCCCAGCGTCCTGGGATCAAGTCCTACATCGGGCTCCTTGCTCAGCAGGGAGCCTGCTTCTCCCTCTGCCTCTGCCTGCCAATCTGTCTGCCTGTTCTCACTCTCTCTGACAAATAAATAAATAAAATCTAAAAAAAAAAAAAGATTTTATTTGTTTGACAGAGATCACAAGTAGGCAGAGAGGCAGGCAGAGAGAGATGGGGAAGCAAGCTCCCTGCTGAGCAGAGAGCCCAATGCGGGACTTGATCCCAGGATCCTGGGATCATGGCCCAAGCTGAAGGCAGAGGCTTTAACCGACTGAGCCACCCAGGCACCCCATCAAGCTGTGTTTAGTAAATATTGGTTAACTAACTTATCAGGGGCATACCTCTCTGGGCAGCTATGTGCTGAAGTTGGAAGTTTTTCAAATTTGGAAATAAATATAAATGAGAAAGCCCCCAAGTGACTGATGTGTGTGTATGTGTGAGTGGGGGGGTGAGTGTGTGTGTATGTGTGTGTGTTTCACTGTGATTGCCTATAGTAATTGCCTATATACATACCAATCTATAGCCCCCATTAGGGTTTGTATCTTGTTGGTTGTTGAATCCCTGGTACCTAACCCTTAGCACAGTGTCTGACAAATAGCAGGGATTCAATAAACATCTTTTGAACGGATTAAATTTGTTGAAGGGGAGATACCCAGTGAAATTCTTTTTTGTGTGATGATCTTTCATTCTTAAGTTCTCTACCAAAGCATTTCTCATATTTGAGCTCTTGAAACTCCAAGAACATAAAGCCACAGGCAACAGTTTGAGGAAAACCAACTGCAGACAGTGGGATCATATGACTTTATTTGATTATAAGGCGGTTGTCCACAGAGGGGCAGTAAAGTGTAATGGTTTAAAATTCAGGTAATCCCACTGCCTAGTTTTGTTGTTTTTAGAATACCATAAAAATGAAACAAATTTTTAAAATTTCGTAGAGGATCTGTAGACTCACTGAAGGATTTGCGAAATTGGGAAAGCTATTTGACACAATTACTAATTAGTTACTGATTGATACAAAAGCTCTGGCTCCCCATACTCGATATCTAAAATAGGAAAGTAGCATTTTACAATGCAGGTTTTTTTTTTTAATGTAGTCATTTTTATAAGTATTTTATGGCTTCTGAATTTTGTGTCATATTTTAAAAGATTCTTCTTGTTCTGGGATAATGTTAAAATTATCTCATTTTCTTCTAGCACTTTTATTATTACATTCAGATTTAATCTATTGATCCATCTGGAATTTATCTTGGTATAAGGTGTGAAGTATGGTTCCAATTTTATTTTTCTTCCAGATGGCTACCTAGTTGTTCCAGCACCATTCCCTGAATTCATCATTTCCCCACTGATCTGAAATATCACCGTTGTCATATTCAGAATTTTTATATGATATGAAAGGCTAGTCCTTTTTTTTTTTTTTTTTTTTGCCTCATTTGTGTGGATAAGTCTTCAAGTATATTTTTTAACTACCCCCAGTTTTGGGGTTAAAAAATGTTTTTAAGTTGCCTATAGCCATCATTACCATATCCAAACACGATTTTTATCCTCATTTTATGAAATTTGTCGTTCCCAAGCTCATTTCTGTTTCTTTAAGTGTAGTGCACACAACCTTCAAATATTATGAACATTTCTCTCTCCCAGCTGTCACTACACCAAACTACATATGTTAGATTTCCCTAAATCGTCTTGCTGTGCTCTTTGCAGCTCTTCCATACACTTGATGTCCTCACGGAACGAGTTGCTCCGAAGTTCCTACAATCATTAGGTGAGGTCTCAAGGTGAAGGCCCATCACCTCTATCCAGTTCATCCATCCCCAGACCGGGCACTGATTTCCATTTAACACGAAGGACAGGCTATGTTTCTGGAAAGTAAGATCTTGAAGGAGCTACCGTAGTTATTTGTTGGCTTTTTAAACAATCCACTCTGAGGGGGGAAAAAAAATGTCCTACAAAATGCCAACCGCTATTGTGGGAATTTTTTTTTCTTCTATTTTTTCCAGCAAAATGATTCAGGCACTGAAGAAAAAGGGTCGTCCTGTACTAGGTCTTGAACTCCGAGAACTGTTTGCACAGACACCCATGCTAGCCTCCACCTCAACAGATGCTCTTTCAGTGTTTCATGACTCTCTCGTCAACAGTCAGTCTCCATTTAAGGGGAGCAAGATGACGCCGCCAGAGACGGCTGTGCTGGCAAGAAGGCGGGCCCCAAATTTCTATTTAAAAGCTGGACCAAAATATGCTTGGCTTCTGCTGTCTATTTAAAATTTCAAGTTAAGACGCCGAAAAATTACTCTCCCTCCTGAATGGGCCCTGGGTGCCTCACTGCCAGAGAGAGCAGCTGATGTATGGGAGCCACAGAGAAGAGACGGACAATCAGGAATGCTGGGCTCTTAGTGAGGATCCCATACTCGACCTCCTGACCTGAGGGTCCCCAACAACACAAGCATTTTGCGCGGCCCCTGCCGCCACGTCAGCCACCTCCGCTGAGGGCCTCCTCCCCGCCTCGGTTTTCCACCTCACGACCCTTCCCCAGCGGCCTCTCTCCATTTCGAACAACCCCCACCTTAGGGCCTTCTTTCTCACAGCAGCCTGTCTTCCCCTCAGCGCCCTCCTCGGTGCCCCCTAATTTCCACGCGTCCCCTCCGTGTCCCCACCCTGGAGTCTTCTCCCCATTTCAGCATCTCCCTCAGCTCAAGGGAGACCGCCAGCCTCCGCTCGTATGAGGGTCCCTCTCCTCATACCATTTCCTCTGCCTCAGAATCCCTCCCTTTCCGCCACGAGCGCTCCCGCGAGGCTCGTGTAGAAGCGGCTCCTCCTCCCCGGTACCTACCCCACCGGGGCCCCGCCCCGCCTCCATGCAAGCCCCGCCCCCGCCCCATATGGGCCCGCCCTCTTGTTGCACGCCCGGTCTCAGTCTCAGCCCCACCTTGTCCCGCCCCCACTGTGGACACGCCCCTGTGTCATCGCCCGGCCCCGCCCTCGCTGAACTGGCGCCCAAACTCTAGTCCGTTGGCGCCAAACCTGCTGGTCAGTGACGCGAGGGCTGCCAGTCCCAGCGTTCTGGTTCGGGGTCAGAATCCCTGAGGACGGGAAAGCCCGGGCGGGGGGCGGAAGGGAGTCCCCTTGAAAACTTCGCGAGACTGTAGGTACGAGCGGGGTCTGTGGCAAAAAGGGCGAGCGTGTGAAGAATGTGAGGGGAAAGCCAAGGAGGGTTCCTTCCTTTGGTGGGGCTTGGTGGTCCTCGCTGGGCCCTGGGCTGGTGACTTTCTGCGTTCTGTCCGCACCCCCGGGAGGAAATCTCAGTGATCCCGACGGATTTCCGGCAGCGTTATTTCAAAGCAAGTCGGACCTACGTCTTCGCGCGGCCTCCTCGGCCTCGTTAGGGGGGAACCGGGTGTCGGGAAGATGCCCATGGCGGCTCCCGGGCTGCGACGCCTGAAACCGAGGTGGCAGGGAGCCTGCTTTTAGGATCCAGCTCTAACATCCATCCATGGCCACTGGAGAAAGAACTATCTTTCGTTTTATCAGGGCGAGAAGAAATGAACGATTTTTTTTCTTCCATGAGGGCAGTGTGGAATTTAGGGTCGTCCTATATATGCTTACCTGTCTGGGGGCACAGTATTCCCGCAGATCCCATTCACGTTGTCTCCTCTTTGCCTCAGATACTGTGCTGCGCAGCGGAATTCGGTGACCGCAATCATACCTCTACCTCAGTAGTTGGTGTCCCTTCCGCTGGGCCTCAACCGTGACTTTGGTAGGAAGCGAGAAAACGCAATAAACCAAGAAAACTGATTGCTTGGACCACATTGTATTCTATGGTCATGCCTTGTAGATTCCCGAGATCTTAAAACAACTACTACAATGTTTAAGACTCCATTTATCTGCTTATTGGCTCTCGTGTTATCATAATATTGGGTATCTACCATAATTTTAAATCTTAAAAAAGAATTTTGAGGCTAGTAAATATTACAAAACAAAATAGATCTAATGTTTTATGAAACAAAGAAATATGTTGCAAGAGAGCTCATTCATAATTAGGAAGCAGGAAGGTGTTCATTGTATATGAAAAAGATAAAATCTATTGATTGACTAAGTTCTAGGACCCAGGAGAGATACAGGAAGAAAGACATGAGGTCAGAATTCGTGTTGTTAACAAAATTGGTATTGTTAACATCAACGTGAAAGGTTAAACAGCAACATGGAATACTAAATGGTATTCCAAGACTACAAAAAAGATATTAGCAGACAGACATGTGCTTTAGGAAATCAAAAGATGAGAAAAGTAACCAATTTTCAGGAAAAGGAGTAGAAACTAAGTTCCCCACCCTCACATACATACACCCACAAAAGAAATAATGTCACATGCCCAGCAGAAAGCAGATAGATAGGCCAGCCCAATCATTCTAAACTAAATGTTTCTCTAATTCCTCTTCTGGTCCTTGGTGACTTGAAATGAAATTGGGGAGGTCTCTGGGCAAAGGATTTTGATCTATGACTACTTCCTAAATAAAATTTATTTTCCCAGAACTGATTATTTTTCTGCTGCTCACCTTTCAAGATGAAGGAGGATCAAGTCGTGCTGGAAGAACCAGGATTCCAAGATGAAGAGGTATGGCTAGAATGCTGAAACATGGGTAGACGTTCAGTCATTCCACAAAAATGAAGTTCCTGCTCTGTTGGCTATTATTTTTAGAAACTGAGAGTGGAAAGAAAACATAGTTCTAGAGAGAGGCAATATTACAATATGTAACGACTTGTTTGGCAAGGGGTGCTAAGATTAGCTACTTAGCAACTATGAAAGTATTTGAATAACCTAACTGGTATGGCCATAATAGTATTAATCCATGCTGGTACTGAAGGAGTTCAAGGTCTTGTGGGGCAGAAAGTTGAGAAAACATATTTTTAAAAAGGTCAACTGTTGGGGCGCCTGGGTGGCTCAGTGGGTTAAAGCCTCTGCCTTCGGCTCAGGTCATGATCCCAGGGTCCTGGGATCGAGCCCCACATCAGGCTCCCTGCTCAGCGGGGAGCCTGCTTCCTCCTCTCTGCCTGCCTCTCTGCCTGCTTGTGATCTCTATCAAATAAATACTTTTTTTTAAAAAAAGTAAAAAGGTTAAATGTTCCACTCCTTTGGGTTAAGGTCTTAAAAATCTGGACAGGATACAACAAAAATACTGGGCTTCCCAGCCCTTTCAGTGTTGGTGCATCTTCTAAGTATGTAACAATGTGTTTGAAAAAACATTATTGATCCTAACTCGCTCTGTCTAGGAAAGTGGAATTTGAAGCATTTTGGAGTGACTCATAATACTGAATTAACTCTTTAAAAGATATGATACAATTGGATATGAAGAATCAAAGCTCCCTTTTTTTCTGTTCCATCTCCTCCAGGAATCTTTGTTTCAAGACATTGACCTGTTACAAAAACATGGGATTGTAAGTATTTTTTCAATTTTCGATGTAAGTAATTTTTCAATGTGAGAATTTTCAATTCAGAGTTTCTCAGCCTTGACCCTACTGACATTTGGGAATGGGCAATTCTTAGTTGGGGGGGGGAGGGGACTGTCCTGTGCATTTGTTGAGTGTTTACAGCACCCCTGGCTCCTGACCACTCATTATATGCCAGTAATACCCCTCTTAGTTAGGACAACCAAAAATTTCTCCAGACGTTATCAGGTGTCCTAAGGGGGCAAAATGTCCCCAGCCAAGAACCACTGGTCCAACTGGAGGCACTCAGAGCTACCTACCCCTGTCTTCATCAACAGAAAATTCAGTTCTGTGGCAGATGATCAGAGTAAATAATGTTGACTGAAATCAGACTTTAAGTAGATGAATTTCAGCAGCAGTTCACGGGTAGTAAAACTTCCCTGACATTATCTTCTGAAGCCCTCACATTTAATCTCTTTCAGTTGGATTTAGAAAATAGGAGCAAGAGAAAATCCTGGTCCTTTGGTGATGTAGTTATTTGCATTTTCCAAGGATCGAGGGGGAAAAATTTTAATTTTAAAAGAACATAATCATAATGAAGTTCTCTAGAAGGAAAGAGATGAACTGAGGGGGCGAACGTGTGATACATTTGCTAGCTTTTCCACCAACAGACTTCTCTTTTGAATTCCTTGTTACATTGCCATGGTCTCACTAACATTCTTGGGAAATCAGGGCACAGCCAGAACATTTGGCAGCGTGCTGGGTATGTTCTACTCAGATATTTCCAGAACATTTGGCTACATGGTGGGTGGGTTCCACCTGGCTGCTTGGATAAAATTGGCATCTCGGTGGAAGGAGATGGACTCAAAAGCACATGACATAGTATGGGAGCCTTGCAGGCTGGCATTTTATCAATCTGCTGCGCCCATTCTTTTATTTACAGAACGTGGCTGACATTAAGAAACTGAAGT
This sequence comes from Taxidea taxus jeffersonii, assembly GCA_003697995.1. NCBI lineage: Eukaryota > Metazoa > Chordata > Mammalia > Carnivora > Mustelidae > Taxidea > Taxidea taxus. The sequence continues at coordinate 83,087 of ML100903.1, read as the reverse complement.
CTGTAGGAATCTGTACCATCAAAGGGATACAGATGACAACAAGAAGAGCACTATGCAATGTCAAAGGGCTCTCAGAAGCAAAAGTGGACAAAATTAAAGAGGCAGCCAACAAACTCATTGTAAGCAAAATCAGTTCTTTGTTGTTTTAGCTTAGAAGGGTCTGTGAGTCTCTATAGCCTTTCTCATTGAACCCTAGACACTTCTCACGAACACCAGAAACTACTGTGGGGACCCCCAGTTTCTGTAGATCACAATCTATTATACCCCCCCACGTTAACTTTTTATCACTTCAGCTTCAAAGGAACAACAATTAATTTTTGACAGACTGAGGTGTTAAGAGACTTGAATACTACTAAAAAGGTAATTATTTTTATCAACAAATTTTTTTGGTCTCCTTTTATATTAATTTTTCTCCCTTTCTGTTTCTCTGCCTTAACTCCTCCTTGTTTTTGCTTTGTCTCCTCAAATATTGTATCTTTGGTTGTTGCAAAGCACTAGCACCAAAGAAGTTGCTCTCTCCTGGTATAGGCCAATTAGTAAGAGAGCATTGGGTTAGAAAAAAACTAAGTGTGGGTCTACATGTGTACGGTCGAGATAAATATGACTGAGAATATGGTCACTGAGGCAGACCCCTAAAGCTGGGCTGAACTCACACATTGTAGCTGGCCCACACACACTGAGTGGCCCATGCAGCTAAGAGGCTCCAAGCAAAAACATATGTCTTTGACTCAGGCTTTTGTGTTGACCTTTTGGAGGATCCATGGAGGCACTATCGCTGGAAACAGGAATGTGCAGAGTCACCAGTCTCTCTTTTTGCAGAACAAGGCTCTCCATGTATGTCTACATACGTATGTAAGAGTCTTATTCCCAGCAAGTCCTAGAAGCTCTCTTCACTGACAGCCATTTGGTTTCCTCACCCAGAGGCAGTTGAAGTGTGGCAGTGATGACAGTGGCGGTATGGTCCTGAACTTGGAAAGGACCTAACTGAACTGCTCTGAACCCAGCTCAGCTGCTCTAACTTCTGAGTAAATTCAGGCAGTATACTCACAGGCCAGCTCCACAACTGCCCTCAAGCAGTACCCAGAGTTTGCAAAACGGCCACTTTATAGATCATAGGCATTAGTCTTATTTTCTTTGCAAATTAAATCCCATTATCAAAGAAAAGAACCCCTCTCCTTCTCAAGCATCCATTACTATACCCAGAGTCTGTCTGCATCCTTTCTTAACTAAAGCTGTTTATTCTTAGAAAGAGATTGGTGGGAGTGGGGGGGAGAGAAAAAGGAAGTTAATTTCATAGTACAGTGGTTCCAAACATTGGTGTGTATCAGAATGACCTGGATTGACTAATAAAGAACACATAAGCCCAGACTCACTGAAATAGGATAGGGCCTAGGTTTGTTTTGTTGGGTTTTTTTTTGTTTTTTTGAGTTGTGAGTTTAGGGCACCTGGGTGGCTCAGTCATTGGGTGTCTGCCTTTGGCTAGGGTTGTGGTCCTGGGGTCCTGGGATCGAACCCAGTGTTGACCTCTCTGCTCTGCGGGGAGCCTGCTTCTCCCTCTCCCACTCCCCCAGCTTGTGTTCCCTCTCTCACTGTCTCTCTCTCTGTCAAATAAATCAAATAAAATAAAATAGTTGTGAGTTTAAACATTTTATTTATTTATTTATTTATTTATTTTAGAGGATGGGAGAAGGGCAGAGGGAGAGGAAGAGAGAGAATCCCCAGCAGGCTCCACGCCCAGCCCAGAGCCTGATGTGGGGCTTTCTCCCACAACTCCAAGATCATGACCTGAGCCAAAATCAAGAATCAAACACTCAACTGACTGAGCCATCCAGGTACCCCAGCCTGGGCTTTTTTTTAACAACCCTCCTAAGTTCTCCAAAGTTTGAAAGCCACTGTCATAGTATAAAACAAAAAGGGAAATACATTAGGGGTACTGGGTGGCTCAGTCAGTTAGGCAGCTGCCTTTGGCTCAGGTCATGATCCCTGGGTCCTGGGATTAAGTCCTGCATCAGGCTCCCTGCTTAGTAGAGAGCCTGCTTCTCCCTCTCTCTCTCTCTCCATCTTAAATAAATAAAATCTTTTTTTTTTTTTAAGGGGAATACATTAGATCATGTCATGAGAGCACATTGGGCTGTTCAATGAAATCAACTGAGTCATTTGGTAAAATACCATTCTGCTTTATGCCATAAATATACCTCATTTAAACTTTACAGCTACCCTATGAGAGAGACACTATTCTTTTTTTAAATTATTTTTATTAACATATAATGTATTATTTGCCCCAGGGGTACAGGTCTGTGAATCATCAGGCTTACACACTTCACAGCACTCACCATAGCACATACCCTCCCCAATGTCCATAACCCAACCACCCTCTTCCTACCCCCATGTCCCCCAGCAACCCTCAGTTTGTTTCATGAGATTAAGAGTCTCTTATGGTTTGTCTCCCTCCCGATCCCATCTTGTTTCTTTTTTTTTTCTTCCCTACCCCCCAAACTCCCCACTCTGCCTCTCAAATCCCTCATATCAGGGAGATCATATGATAATTGTCTTTCTCTGATTGACTTATTAGAGAGACACTATTCTTATCCTGATTTGGCCCAAGCAAGGAAACTGAAGTACAGCACGATTAAGTAGTTTACCCCAGATCATACAACTAATAAGTATTAGACACTTATTTTGAACCTAGATAGGGTAGCTCCAGAGTCTGTTTTCTTAACCACGATCTTGTGCTAACTTCAAAGACAAATGAACTGTATGTAGATCATATCAAATGATTACCCCGATAATCAAGTAGAGAGTTTTGGGCAGCATTTGAAATGACACCATCATCTTATACCCCTTTGAACCTTTCCTTTTGTCTTTTTGTAGGAACCAGGATTCTTGACTGCCTTTGAGTACAGTGAGAAGAGAAAGATGGTTTTCCATATCACCACTGGGAGCCAGGAATTTGAGTGTGTATCTCATATTTTTTATGTCCACTAGACACAATCTTTGGACTATTGTATCTCTTTTCTTGAGTTTGTTAGAAATAGCTTCTTTTTCTGTAGTTTTTTTTCTTCTGAAAGTCTGCTGAAGCAAACAAATTCCAGACAGTTTGTAGAAGCAGGATTAAATTTGTTGCAAGAAATTCAGACCCAAAATATAAGTAGTTTCTGAATCAGCCTGTATTTTTAAAAACCATCTTGAGAATCAGTTTGACTTTTCATTTTCTTTTCTCCTTGTTGATAAAGGAGATTCCATTTCACTTTTGGTTTTACTTAAAAATCAGTTGTTTAGATTGAATATTTTAAAGATTTTATTTATTTATTTGACAGACAGAGATCACAAGTAGACAGAGAGGCAGGCAGAGAGAGAGGAGGAGGCAGGCTCCCTGCTGAGCAGAGAGCCCGATGCGGGCTCGATCCCAGGACCCTGGGATCATGACCCGAGCCGAAGGCAGAGGCTTTAACCCACTGAGCCACCCAGGCGCCCTAGATTGAATATTTTAGAAGAAATAATCCAGTGGGTTTTTTTTTCTCTTTAGCATCAGCTGCCTTAACTTCCCTTTTTATTTACTATCTCAAGATTCCTAAGACATAGTTATTATCTTCCTAATGCAAGTTGACTAAGTTGTGTTGTTTTTTTTCCCTTACCTTCCTCGGCAGAATTATTAGTTCATAGGTTAGACGAGTGGCCAAGAGCAATCTGAACAAAAGCAGTATTTCCACAAAGTATTCCTCAAAACCCTGTCCTCAAAAGGTATTCCAAGAAAAAAGGATTTCATAGTCAAATATTGCATCTAGTTGGATGTCTCCCAGGCAGTTCAGACTTCACAGGTCCAAATCCAAACTTCTGTTATCTGTCCCAGATCTGCATGTCCCAAAGCCTCCCTCCTCTCGGATTTGCCTCTTTTCTAATCCTCAGAACTAAAACCTTGGTGTTGTCCTTGGCACTTTGTTTTTTTTATCTCACACCCTAAGTCTTACTCATTGAGAGTCTGTTCTACCTTTTACAATAAACCAACCAATTTCTTCAACAAACAAATTACAAAGAATCAAAAAACAGATGAAGTCAGGGAGAAGACCTAGAGATTAAAAGAGATTTAAAAGACCTATTACCTTAAAAAAAAAAAAAAACCTATTACCTAATCCCCAATATGTGGATTTCATTTGGATCCCGATTCAAGCACAGTATTAAAAAAATAAGCTATATATGAGATAGTTGGAAAATTGAACACTTACTGTATAGTTGATATTAAGGAATTACTACTTGTTTAGGTAATAATGATGATATGATTATGTTTAAAATAAGAGCATATGTCTTTTAGAGATACCTACTGAAATATTTAGGATGAATGATAGATAGTCCTGTATCTGCTTAAAATGACAGGAAAAGGGAAGGAAGTATTTGGAGGTTTATATGAAAAAAGATTGACCATGAGTTCATAGTTGATAATTGTCGAAGCTAAGTGAGAGGTACATGATGGCTCATTACTATACTGTTTTGTCCACTTTAGTTTATGTTCGAAACTTTCCATTATGATGTTTATATCTTTTTCCTGTGTGTGTGTATAGAAAAAAAGAGGAAATAAGGAAATAAGAATTAATTCTCCACCACCTCCTCCACTGTTACCTTACTAGTTTAAATTACATATTAACTTCGCCTCTGGAGTAGTATAATAACTTCTAACCTCTCTCTTTTTCAGACCTTGCCCCTAGTATTTATTCTTCACACAGGAGCCAGAATGATCCCTTTAAAACTTAGGTCAGGTCCAACTCTTGTTTTTGGCCCAGATCATCATCTCAGGGTCATGGGATTGAGCTCCGTGTTCTCGGGCTCCATGCTCAGTGGGGAGTCTGCTTCGGATGCTCTCCCTCTGCTCCCCCCCGCAACTCTCTCTTAAAACAAACAAACAAAAAAACCACTTAGGTCAGATCATGACATTTCTCTGCCCAAAACTACTCTAATGACTCCTTCTTTCAGAGCAAAAGCCAAAATCCTCTCTAATCTAATCTCATCTTTTATCCTTTTTTCAGTTTGCTATGCACCAACCACACTGACTTTTTTGCTATTTCTAGAAAATGCCAGATGTATATCTGTATATCAGGCAAAGGCCTGAGTCCAGGCCTTTGCACTTACCATTTCTTCTGCCTGAAACACTTTTTCCTCCTATATCTACCTGGCTTGCTGTTATCTCTTTCATATCTTGTCTAAAATGTCTACTTCTCAATGAGGTCCTCTCTGGTCACTTTGTTTAATTATTTAAACTCCCTGCCTTCATCTTCTGTACTTCTTATCTCCTTTCTGGATCTAATTTTTATTTATAAATTTAATAACATCTGACATACCACATATTTTACTTATTTACTTATTACTGTTTCTTATCTGTTCTCCCACTGAATGTATATTCAGTTGACTTTTAGAAACATAGTCTCAAGCACAATATGAACAACCCAGTTAATAACTAAAACCATTTGCTCAAGCTTCAGTTCTAAAGAATGATGAGACCTAAACCTATATAGCCCATTTCCTATTGGTACCCAGAAGCTAGAGCAAGAACAACAAAAGATTTTTTTTGATCTTTTGTTGATCCACTGTCCATACACAGCAGAATCTGTGGTCTAAAGAGTTAGCGTGCCATTTGTTCCGCCAAGAATTCCTGTCCATGGTGGATAGAGAGAGAAAGAGAGACAGATAAGACATTAATGGTACACTTTCTCCTTTCTTGATCTCTCTGTTTCTGTTCCTTTTACTAATGCTTACTTTCTATTTCCAGTAAGTTGCTAGGAGGTGGAATTGAAAGCATGGCAATCACAGAAGCTTTTGGAGGTAAGTAGAACCTTACTATTTTGTTATATGAAAAAAATTATATACACACATACATATATAATTTAAAAACAACCAATAGTATATTGTATATCTACTTTGAAACTTATGTTGAAATCTCAATTATAATACAGGATCATCCTGAGCTTAAAAGACATTCCATCGTTAACACAGAGGTCCTATTGACATTTGTCATTTTTTTTTATCTCTGACTTCCATAAAAGAAAAAAGAATTTTTTTCCCTCATTCCTTCAGAAGGTAGTTGGGTAATGAGACCAATCTTATTTCTAGGATATGCATGTTCCATGGACATAGTAGATTTTTTTCCCCCTGATTCTATCTTCTATTTTTCTTCTTTTTTTTTTTTAAAGGTTTTATTTACTTATTTAACAGAGAGAGTGAGAGAGCACAGTAGGGGGAGTGGCAGAGGGAAAGGGAGAAGCAGGCTCCCTGCTGAGCAGGGAACCCAACCCAATGCAGGGCTTCATCCCACGACCCTGAGGTCATGACCTGGGCCAAAGGCAGCCGCTCAACTGACTGAGCCACCCAGGGGCCCCTCTATTTTTCTTCATAACAATTCATACACAGGTATTGTATATGCTGCACCTTGCAACTCCAGTATCTGCAATCCTTGGGGAACTAGTCTGTTTTTTGTGGTTGTTGTTATTTCTGTTGACATAGAGAAATAAATCTGCTTTTTATTATTCCTGTCAACTGTCAAGATTGAATGGCTTATTCTCTTGTGTATTTATTGATATTTGTGAGCTCATTGCCTGATTTTGATCTATGGGAGCCCCCCAGACCTAAACTGGTGAGTGGGGAAGTTTTTCTCCAGATAGAATCTGCTTCTGTTGGGAGGTAGGGCATGCCACCAGTCTGAGACTACTTCAGCCTTCCTTGGAGGATCTTAGTGCAGTGGGACAACCCCAGGCTCTCCTTCCTCATGGTAGGGTCTTAAACTTTCATTTCTATGACTAAAATGAAAAAACTTGTGTTTTTTCCCCTATATAGGGAAAACCCAGTTCTTTTCTACTGTGTATTTTGGTTTTCCCTGTGAGTATCTTTTACTATTCACACAAACACTTCATTTCTGACACTTCTGGTCACCAAATATATGGATGTTTCCCTGAACAACAACAAGCAATTCTTGGACACCTGCAGGGTATCCAAGAATTCAAGTTAATTCTGCCACTACCTACCCAGAGACAGCACCAGATTCCACAGGCTAAGTATGGACTCAGTCCCATAAGAATCCCCCGCCTTCAGAGGCCAATCACAAGCCCAGGTTATTACCTGTGCTTCTGACAAACCACCTGTAGGTCCAAAGTTCCAGTGTCCCCTTCCTTGGGTTTGATTAGTTTGTTAAAGCAGCTGACTGAACTCATAGAAACACTCACTCATGTTTACCAGTTTATTAAAAATGTGATAAAGGCTACAGATGAACATTTAGAAGGAAAAGATGAGTAGGAGAAGGTATGAGGGAAGAGGGGTGGAGCTTCCATGTCCTCTTTTCTATTATCTCACAATGACTAAGGAAAACTTGGTTTAAATAAATTTTTTCTAAAGGGCAGTTCTGTGAACAAACACCTTATATTGCTGGCTTCATCCATGACACAGTGGCACTTTATGTGTAAGATTTGACAGTTGGAAAGAAAATCATACTCTGAGACTGTATTTTGTTCTTTATGAAAATATCTAGAAATTAACTATGTGGTTTTGCTTTTTTCTTTATTTTACAGAATTTCGTACTGGAAAAACCCAGCTCTCTCATACCCTCTGTGGTAAGGATACATAACAACCACAATAATGATAATAATCATAGCAGTCACTTACTAATGTACTTTGTGCCTGGTACTTTATATAATCTCAGGTAATCTGAAATTTGCAAGGAAACTAACCTGCCTGTGGTTACACAAATACCAAAGCCAGTCTTTGAGTGTTTGATGCTTGAGGTAATGTTGTATGTGCTGCACTCTGAACACCTGATTGGGAACCAGGAGGAAGTGAATGGGTATATGAGTGCTGGTGGTGGGTAGAGGCCCTCACTGTCTCCATTTTCCCCATTCCATCTTTTCTATATCCTATCAACAAGACTGTCCTAAAATCAGCTGAGGCCTAGAATCTCTAACTTTCCATGAAGTGAAGCTGGCCTTAGGAAAGACTTAAAAATAAACTTTTCTAAAACAGAATAAACAAAAATACCTCCTTTTTTTTTTTTTACTTTATTTAAGCTTTATTTAAACATATGATGTAACCCCACCACCCTCACCCAACCCCTGTTCCCCCCACCCCCCTCAGTTTGTTTTATGACATTAAGAGTCTCTTTTGGTTTTTCTCCCTCCCGATCCCATCTTCTTTCATTTTTACTTTTCCTACCACCTTAACTCCCACCCCCGTTGCATCTCCACTTCCTCATATCAGGGAGATCATGTGGTAGTTGTCTTTCTCCAGTTGACTTATTTCGCTAAGCATAATACACTCTAGTTCCATCCATGTCATCGCAAATGGTAAGATTTCATTTCTTTTGATGGCTGCATAGTATTCCATCAAAAATACCTCCTTTTGTACAAAGATGTTACTCCGCATTTCTTTGACCTAAGCAGAAGGAGCATGGCCAAGCAGTAAAGAAGTAGATTCTGGAATCAAACCACCTGGCCCCAGTCTTGGCTCTACCATTAATAACTGTGTGATCTTGGGCAAATTGCTTCACCTTTTGAATTTTCCCCATCAGTAAAATAGGCATAATGATAGTGCTAAAGTTAGGATTGTCTTGAAAAATAAATGAAATAATACGTGATTCTAATATAAAGAAATTCCTTATTGTCAATTACTAATACTTATAAAGAAAATGCATTTTAAAATTTGACATTCATTAATTGAAAGGTGACTTAAATGGGCTATACAGCATAAATCATATTTGTGATTATCTCTTATAGGAAAAAAGTAATATTTAAATTCTGTTCTTTAGGAGAACTAAAGAGTGTGAAAGATATGGACATTCTTTGTTGAATTATCATGCTGATAGACTACTTATAGTTTTACCACTGGTTAGTAATATAAAAATAAAACATGCTGTTTAGAAATTAAAGGATCATGATTTTTTGCCAGATTGACAAAAGGGTTGCAACCAACATAAATCCTGTTAATTTACATATTTGCTTGTGCAAAGTTTATTCAATTTTATTAATATTATTTCATTTTTTTAATTGCTTCCTAGTGACAGCTCAACTTCCAGGAGCAGGTGGCTATTCAGGAGGAAAGATTATCTTCATTGATACAGAAAATACTTTGTAACCTTTTTATTTAAATAAGTTGCTAGCATAATAATGTGATGTGGTAATGTTCCTATAAAAGAAAGTTTGAAGTATATCTCTCATATAATCATCCCCTAAACCAACAATAATGAGAAGAGCCACAGGGAAATCAGTTGTTAATAGAGTTTTCAAGTCTCTTTTTATTTTAAAAGTTACTCTTCTCTAGATGTATTTGGTGTAAAATTCACAAAATGAATACATGAGAGGGACTTATATTTTATTTGTTTTTAGTCCTTTACTTCTCCAAAGATGGTACTTAATAGTTGGAAGAAGATTGTTGATTCACTCAAAGTCATGGTTCAAAATAAAGGGAAAAGAAAGAGGAGAAAAAAAGTACAGAATGGCAAAAGGCAGAATGTGGTTGGGTCACAGGAAGAATTGTAGTTTAATTGAAATGTAAGATGTTTCAGAATTAAGCTGGAAAGGTGACTTGGGTCTTAGATATGAAGGGCTTTAAAACCAGATGATGGGTATAAATTGATATTTTTGCAATAATCTGGGCAAGTAATGAGAGCTTGACCTAGGCTGGAAGCAGGATGAATAAAAAGAACAAGACAAGGGATGCCTGGCTGGGTCAGTCAGTGGAGTATGTGATTCTTGACCTCAAGGTTGTAGGTTCAAGCCCCATGTTGGGTATAGAGATCATGTAAAAATAAGAATCTTAAAAAGGAAAAGGGGACAAGAAATATTAGGAAAATTGATAGGACTTGATGACTGTATTTGGTAGACAAAGAAAGAGAGGTTTGAGAAACTATCAGGTTTTTTGTCTAGATACTGGAAGAGTAATGATGCTGAAGACAGAATTGGGAGGGTCATGGTTCAGACAAAAGGTGTATTTCATTTCAGTGTGCTAAGTATGAGGAACATGAGGACATCCATATGGCAGCTGGAAATGTTGGACTCTGTCTGAGAAGGGGTAGAGCCAGAGATATCGATGGAATAAGCAAAAGGGCAAGAGAACTTAGACAAGAGGAGAACTGAGACTACCACTTCCCTGTGTGTCTAAGTTTAGGAAGACGGACTAAAAAAAGAGGATGCCATAGAGACAGAGGAAGAGGAAGGAAATCCATTGTAGAAGCTAAGCAAAAGGAAAGTTTAAAGAAGAAAAGGGTAGTCAGCAAGAGAGAGAGAGAAATCACAAACTGAGAAGGATCACTGAGGTTTGAAATTGGGAATCCAAGAGAGCATTTGCAGTTAAGATGATGGAAGCTTATTGCAAATGAACAGTAAGGAATGGAGCCAGTGTGCTATTAACCAACAAATAGAAGAAGAAATACGGTAGTTTGAGGTATCAGGTTCAGAGGAAATTGTTTTTAACAATAGAAAAGACTTGCACAAGGTTGTAAGGCCATTTGCAATGAAGCCCCAACCTAGCCCTCCAAGCTCATTACTGACTATTACCACTATTAGAGGCAAAGGGATCCAATCTGTTCTCTAAAATTGTCTCTAAAACATGAAAACTTTGTACATCAGCAATTAGTTAGTCTTAACTATAAAGGTATTCATTATATTTGTTCATTATGGTTTCCTGCATCCCTAATTTTCTTCCCCGTATCTTTGTTTCATCTGCATACCTATTCAAGTCATTCTTTCAGAAAAGTAATCTGGAAAAAAAAAAAAGAAAAGTAATCTGGGTGGTAAGCTTTGAGCCCTAGCATGTCTGAAAATGCCTTTATTTTGCTCTCACTCTTAAATGTGAATCTGGCCGGTCATAAAGGAATTTGCATGGTATATATCTATCCTCCTTGGATATTTGATCCGTCTGTCACTACCTCATTCTTTCTGAATCGCACAAATCCTTAAGGCTCTCCTTTGAAGGCCTGCCTTTTCTAATCTTCTCTAATTACCTAACGTAAATAAAGTTACTGTCCTTCTTAATCTGTTATAGAATTTATTATCTAGGGGTGCCTGGGTAGCTCAGTTGTTAAGCGTCTGCCTTTGGCTCAGGTCATGATCCTAGGGTCCTGGGATCGAGCTCCACATCGGGGTCCTTGCTTAGCGGGGAGTTTGCTCCTCCCTCTCCCAGTCCCTCTGCTTGTGTTCCCTCTCTTGCTGTATCTCTCTGTCAAATAAATAAATAAAATCTTTCTTTTTAAAGATTTTATTTATTTATTTGACAGGCAGAGATCACAAGTAGGTAGAGAGGCAGGTAGTGAGAGAGGGGAAGCAGGCTCCTCGCTGAGCAGAGAACCCGACGCGGGGCTCGATCCCAGGACCCTAGAATCATGACCCGAGCAGAAGGCAGAGGCTTTAATCCACTGAGCCACCCAGACGCCCCTAAGTAAACAAAATCTTAAAAAAAAAAAAAAAGAATTTACTATCTAAAATACACTCTCGGAAGGAAAAAAAAAGAACAATAGAGAACCATGTGCAGAAGACTTTATTTGGAAATAACGAGCATGAGAAGACTCTGAAGCAGACCCCAAGCTTAGGGAAGGAGAGTGGGATGCTGCATTCGGCTGTAGCAAGAGGAGAGCCCTGGAGTTCAGCTCATTTCAGAAATTGTCAAATAAGAATGGTTCTTGAAGAGGGTGGAATGGTTCTTGCAGATGAACAGCCACTGTTTGGGCAATTGGAATTTTTTTTTTAAAGATTTTATTTACTTGTCATAGAGAGAGAGAGCACAAGCAGGGGAGTAAGTGGCAGGCAGAGGGAGAAGAAGAAGCAGGCTTCCCACTGAGCAGGGTGCCCAACGCAGGACTCAGTCCCCAGGACCCTGGGATCATGACCTGAGCTGAAGGCAGAGGCTTAACCAACTGAGCCACTCATGCATCCCTGGGCAATTTGGATTTTATCAAGAATGGTAGAGAAGAACAGTTAGGAGCCAAGTCTTACGGAAGAAGGAGTAGGGAGGACAGCTTAGGGGTACAAGGACATTCAAGAGCCCCAGTGGAATGTTCTCATTCCTTTAGTTTCTTTCTTTCTTTTCTTTTTTCTTTTTTCTTTAAGGATTTTATTTATTTATTTAGAGAGAGAGAGAGAGAATGAGCAGGGGGAGGGACAGAGGAAGAGGGAGAAAAAAATCTCAAGCAGACTCCACACTGAACGCAGAGCCTGTTGTGGGGCTTGATCCCAGGACCACGACATCATGGCCTGAGCCAAAACCAAAAGTTGGCCGTTTAACCCACTGCACCACCCAGGTGCCCCTCCTTTAGTTTCTCTTACATATACACTACTCTCTCCTGATATTTTCCTTTTTATATGTTTATATTTTGCCTTCTTATTTGTTTTACATTTACCTATAATATGGATTGTTTTACAACTCCATATATGATACCACAATGCATTGGTAATTGGTTAAAATAGCAATCAATTCCATATAGTCATCAGCTAATAAATAATAAAGATTTGAACTTCCCTTCAGCATAAGCCCAACTTTTACACTTTCAGTCACATAGTAACCAGGTTCTGTAAAAAGTGACGTGCTGAAAAGCATTTTTACTGTGTCTTCCAATTCTCTGCCGGCTTTGACCTGTCCACCAAAAATATCTCCTGGGTAAACTCAGGAGCAGTGGAATATTTTAGTGGTTGTCACTGAAGCTCTGAAGAAAAGAACACACGTAGTGCATTAGGATATAGATGGCTGGGGAATTGTAAAGATAATCTAATTCTACATACACGGAGCTAGTTGTAAACATCACAAATAAAATCGTAAATTGTCCTCATTTTACAGTTGTAGTGTGATCAGTACTATACAAACACTGTAAACAAAGTGAAATGAGAACACAGACATGGATTTTATTTTAGCTCACATCAATTCAGAGAATACTGTAGACATATTTAGATCACCGAACACCTAAAAAAATGTGGATTACTTCTTTATTGTTTAGATAGCTATAAGTGATTATTAGCATCTTCCAAAAAACGTTTGCAGGTACACTGAATTTGCCTCCTTATGAATTTACTAATTTCAGAAGGCTAACACAAGCCTTTTATTTTTTTTAAGATTTTATTCATTTATTTGACAGACAGAGAACACAAATAGGCAGAGAGGCAGGCAGAGAGAAAGGAGGAAGCAGGTCCCCGCTGAGCAGAGAGCCCGATGCGGGGCTCCATCCCAGGACCCTGGGATCATGACCTGAGCTGAAGGCAGAAGCTTTAACCCACTGAGCCACCCAGGTGCCCTGCAACACAAGCCTTTTAGAAAAAGGGAGATTTTAAACCCTAAACAGACCAAAAACCATAGGTTGCTAATTTCCTTCTGATCCTTGAAATTCTTTTTTTTTTAAGTTCTTTTTTTTTTTTTAAGTAATCTCTACACCCAATGTAAGGCTGGAACTCACAACCTCAAGATCAAGAGTCATACGCTCAAACGACTGAGCCAGGCACCCCATGATCTTGAAATTACTTATTGATTCTTTGGTTCATGTAGTCAAATTTATCATTTGTTGGCAACTCATGGTTAACAGTATCTTAAATTACTTCATATTGAACAAGTGAGGAATTTAAAGAGAGTGAATTAATTCACTTTGAAGTGACTTGAATTATAATTCAGTGATATTATCTTCATAGAATAGATCTATTTTTATACTGAAATCAAAAGAGAGTCACAAATCTTAGTGTCTGGTTTTTTCCTTGTAACTGATTTGCTGCATAATCCTGAGTCATTTGCCTAATCTCTGTTTGTCAGTGTCCTCATTTGTAAAATGGAATATAGGCCATAGCAACTAGGTTCCAGAGTTATTGTAAAGATCAGAGTATTCAGTATTTAAATTCATCATTGCTCATCATTTCTATCATTGTTACCACTAAGTTATTTATTAATTTGGGCACTTATGAAAAAGAAAAATCTGATGTAGACTTTAAGTGATTGTTAGCATCTTTCAGAATACCTTTGCAGGTACGATGTTTGCATCTCTGTTAGTTTACTTACTTAAGGTATTATTTTTTGTAGTTGTTCTAAACTTTTTTTGGAATAGATTTATTGGATCCTTAATCTTGGCATGCTCCAGCCGTCCAGATCGCCTTCGGGACATTGCTGACCGCTTCAATGTAGACCATGACGCAGTACTGGACAATGTCCTTTATGCCCGTGCATATACTAGTAAGAGCCCCATGTAACATGCTTGGGCTGTTTCAAGGTTGGCAGCACTGATTTGCTGTTGAGTTGATCCTTACAACATTTTGATGCTGTTCTGTTCTCTTTGCATTTTGCTTTCCTCCAAATTTATTTAGTCAGTCCACAGATTTTATCATCTGGCAAGCTCTGAGGTATTAAAATGCCCTCAAATGACTTCTTGTTCTTGTCTTTGAAATGGAGAGTAACATTCTTTTTGGATAATGTAGCCTTTGGCATGCATGCTAAGGCAGAATGTGAAATCATATTTAATAAAGCCATGAATAATTAAGAAAATCCTTTCAGGATTCTCTTTTGCTTGCCTCCAGGACCATAAATGATTTTAGCCTCTGCTTCTTCTAGCTGTTATAACATTTTCTCACTGCATTTCCCACCAGGTGAACATCAGATGGAGCTACTTGATTATGTAGCAGCAAAGTTCCATGAAGAAGCCGGCATCTTCAAGCTATTGGTACAAGCTTTTCTATACTGTTCCCTCGCAGAGCTATTTAGCGTATTATTTTTATTCTATTGATTCCAATCTAAATTAATTTCTTTCCATTTCCATATTTATTTTTACATTAATCCTATGCAGATCATTGATTCAATAATGGCACTTTTTCGAGTGGATTTCAGCGGTCGCGGGGAGTTGGCTGAACGGCAACAAAAATTGGCCCAGATGTTGTCACGACTCCAAAAAATCTCAGAAGGTAGATTTTTAAAATAAGTGGTGCTATCAGAATAGCATCTGTGACTGTTGAGTAGGCTTCACAGAGAAGCTCAGAATAATGTCAGGAGGCAATACACGTTTAAAAATAAAATTACCTTCTTGGGAATGTAACTTTATTTTTAAATCAAAATACTGATTCTAATACAGTAAGTACCTAAATAATAATAACAATAATAACTTTAAGTAAGTTAATCTATGTTACCAATGAAAAAATAGGAATGTATATTGTTTATAAAGTCAATTCATAGCACAGTATTCCTAAACTCTGAAATCTAAGCAGTGAACTTTTTATATTGCCATTGTCTTAGTTTCTTAATTTTATTTCTTGATGCAGAATATAATGTGGCTGTGTTTGTGACCAATCAAATGACTGCTGATCCAGGAGCAACTATGACGTAAGCCCCAATATTCTGCTTTTGTATTTTCCAAAGGTTAATATCAGAAGGGTTAGAGTGAAGAATAGAAAATAGTTCCAAAATGATCAGTCCCGATGTGGGCACAGATGTATCACAAATTACTCTATTGCACAGTGAATATTACTTCATAATTGCAAATATCACTTGTTATCCAAAATCTATTTTTCTCGAGTTCTCTATAGAATAAAGCAATAGTTGAACCATTTTCAGAGATACTTTGGGCTCCTCTTTTGTCTAGAGCTAAAAGGATATTAGAGGACAATAAGAAAAAGATAAAAATTTATATCCCATACACATGAATGGCTTTTATTGTACTGACAATCTATCAGCCTAAAAACAAAACAAAACAAAAAAAAATGAGGCTCTCTGCAGAATATACAAGAGATACATTTATAAGAGGTCCAATGAGAGAAGTCTCCTGTTAAAAGAAACAGAATTTCAGTTTGCACTTAGGCATGTTCAGAATCTGTTGAGGTGTTTGTGCACATCACATACAATTTGATGGCTTTGCTTGACAGATGGCCGTGAACAGAAAGGCAAGGAGAGCTAAATAAAGTAGGATGATGAAAACAGAAAATTCAAAGAATGATTAGTTGCCACGATCAAACATTTTGGGCATTATGTATCTGAATAAGCAATCAAAATAACCCTGAATTCGTGATGTCAATCTTTCCAGCAAGTTTTTTTTTAAGATTTTATTTATTTTTTTGACAGACAGAGATCACATGTAGGCAGAGAGGCAGGCGGGGGGGGGGGGGGGGG
>ML100903.1:0-66901 GCA_003697995.1 Taxidea taxus jeffersonii | reverse complement strand
GGCGGGAAGCAGGCTCCCTGCTGAGCAGAGAGTCCCATGCGGGGCTCGATCCCGGAACCCTGGGATCATGACCTGAGCCAAAGGCAGAGGCTTTAACCCACTGAGCCACCCAGGCACCCCTCCAGCAAGTTTTTATTTCGAAAATTGTTTAACCAGAGAAAAGTTACAAGACTAGTACAATGAATACACATATATCATTCAGCTAAGTTCTTCTATTGTAAACATTTGCTACATTTTTTTTTCTCTGATGTTTGGTGTGTCCCAGTGTGTGTGCATATGTGTAAACTCTGTACGCACACACACATACTCAAATATACATGTGTGTATTTTTTGGTGATCCATTTAAAAGGTTTTCCACCTGAACTGTTGAGAATTATTTACAGACATTAGGACACTTCCCCTCTTAATAATTCAGCATACTTCTTGCAAGAACAAGAAGATTCTCCTGCATAACCACAGGATAACTATAACCGTCAGGAAATTTAACAGTGGCACACTAGTGTTATCTACATTTATATTCCAGCGCCTCCAATTGTCTCAGAAATGTCCATTATAGTTGCCGGGGCTTTTTAATTTTGTTTTTGATTCAAGACTAATTTAGTATCACACACGGCCTGGAGTTAGTTGTCTTGTCTCTTGAGTCTCCTTTCATCAGAACAGCTCTTCAGCATTTGTTAAGCTTTTATGACACTGACAGTTGTTGTTGTTTTTTTAAATTTTTTTAAAGATTTTATTTATTTATTCGACAGAGAGAGAGATCACAAGTAGGCAGAGAGGCAGGCAGAGAGAGAGAGAGAGAGGAGGAAGCAGGCTCCCTGCTGAGCAGAGAGCCCGATGTGGGACTCGATCCCAGGACCCTGGGATCATGACCTGAGCCAAAGGCAGAGGCTTTAACCCACTGAGCCACCCAGGCGCCCCTTTAATACTCTTTTTATGAGTATTTTCTACTAATCACAGGAGAGTCCAATGTGAAAAATATTAACTACGTGAATGGTATTAAGCAAGTTAAAAAGACTGAGGAGGGGGAGATCAATCATTTATTTATGCAGTAAATACTTATTGAAAATCTATGTATCAGGATTCTGGGAATTCACTAGTGCACAAAAGAGACTATGTGCTTTGACTCCATAAAGAAGAAAATAAAAGTGGTGTCCATTTAACTCAGAATTGTGAAGACTTGGTAGATCATGCATTGTCTGTAGTCCTTGAGTAGTTCAGGCAATCTTCTCCATTTTATAGGGTGTCTTGCATACACAGGACATGAAGTACTTCACAAAGAGAATAATTTTAAACTGGAGAGGAATGGAAGATTTTCAGGGCTCACTTTAAAAAGAGAAAATGACTCATTGGCTCAGAGGGAGGAAGTGGGTTGCATTCAAATGAAACAGTACGAGTTAAAGAGCAGTGTTCTTTCTTCAGGTGTGGGGAGGGAACACTGCAGAGGCCAACACTGTCTATCTGGGGTTAGAAGGCAAAGGAAATCTGTGGAAATTAGGTCAGATAGGGGTTCTTTTTTCTTAAATTCATAGACAGTTTCAAAAAGAGTAAAACCATTTTGAATTGACTCCACTAAGACAACGAAAGGAGACAGAGAGAGATGACAGAAAAAAACAATTGTAGGAGCTGGAAAGGGGAGATTTATGGTGAAGTGACCTGAGAGCCAGACAAGGTAGCAAAGGCTAACACTTTTGTTGGATGACTCTGCTTTGCAGCTTCATATCCTTCACCAAACCAAGTTGTGAGGAATCAAGGTTCACTATAATTAGTATATTCTAAAGTATATTTAATTATAACAACATAAATTAAATGTGTGTCTTCATATAAAGCAATAGATTGCCACAACTAAATTAAAAAAAAAAAAACAGTACAGTTTTAAACTAAAGGAACTCAAATGCTATTAGAAAACCTCCCATAAAGAAAAGCTTTGTTTCTCGGTGTTAAAGAACTCCAAGCTGCAGCTTGCCTGGGACCTGTCAGAGAAATATCACCATAATTGGTATGAGTCCCCAAGTATGCTGACAATAATTGAGGCTTATGTCCCATGCATTATACTTGATGGCACATCGTATTAAAAAGGAACAAAATTACAGAGGCGGGGAGCTGCTGTATGATACAGCAGAGCATTAGCTCCTAGACGAGTCTTACAGATACAGATTTTAGAACTAGAATGATCCAGGTGATGAAGGCCTGGAGATAAAAAGTGAAAAGTATCAGCCTGCAAATCTCCACACCAGGGCAGAGAATATGAGCGACAAATGAGACCATGACCTACTCACCTACTCTGTGTATCTGTTTAGCTAAAACCAAAAGTGATCTTAGAACATTTGCAAATCTTGTAAATGTGCAGTTTGCTCTCTAAGGGTGTCACTCACTGATCCAACAGCATGTACGTAAGTTAAGAAGCAATATGGTTGGGGCGCCTGGGTGGCTCAGTGGGTTAAAGCCGCTGCCTTCGGCTCAGGTCATGATCCCGGGGTCCTGGGATGGAGCCTCGCCTCGGGCTCTCTGCTCGCCCGGCGGGGAGCCTGCTTCCCTTCCTTTCTCTCTCTGTCTGCCTCTCTGCCTGCTTGTGATCTCTGTCAAATAAATAAATAAAATCTTTAAAATAAATAAAAAAAGAAGCAATATGGTTAAAGAAAAAACATTAAGCCAAGTTCAGAAGCATGGTGACCTTGAGCAAGTCATTTAAACTGAACTTTGGGGCGCCTGGCCGACCCAGTCAGAAAAGCATGTGACTCTTGATTTTGGGGTTCTGAGTTTGAGCCCCACTTAAATAAAAGAAAAACTTAAAAAATAAATAAGTAAGGGGCACCTGGGTGGCTCAGTGGGTTAAGCCTCTGCCTTCAGCTCAGGTCATGATCTCGGGGTCCTGGGATCGAGCCCCGAATCAGGCTCTCTGCTCAGCGGGGAGCCTGCTTCCTCCCTCTCTCTCTGCCTGCCTCTCTGCCTACTTGTGATCTCTCTTCCTGTCCAATAAATAAATAAATAAAAATAAACTACATGAACTCCATTAAAAGATTAAGAGGGCTTATATTTATTGATTGCTGCCAGGTGCTTTTATGCATTATCTTATATAATTCGCTTATCACCCCAGCTCAGCCTCCTTGTTCCTCCCCGTTCTTTCTATGAAGCCAGTCTCCGAATAGTGCTATATTCCCTGCCCCAGAATTCTGTCTTCAAAGTTGTGAAAAAATTGTAGATTTTTCTGCACATTTTATGAGAAAAGTAGCAGGGTGGGGAGATAACTTAACAAAACTTCTTAAACATACCTCTTATTATTTTTTTACTTTTTTTTTTTTTTAAGTAGGCTCCATGCCCAGTGTGGAGCCCAACACAGGGCTTGAACTCACAAGACTTGAACTCTAGGGCTTGACCTCATGACCCCAAGATCAAGACCTCTGAGCTAAGATCAAGAGTCACACACTTAACTAACTGAGACACCCGGGTGTCCCTATACATAGCCCTTTTCAAAAACCATCTCTTTTGGGGGTGCCTAGCTGGCTCAGTTGTTGGAGCATGTGACTCTTGGTCTCAGGGCTGTGAGTTCAAGCCCTACATTGGCTGTAGAGATTACTTAAAAATAAAATCTTAAAGTCTCTTCTCCTTCCCCCAAACTCTTTTTTTGCCATACTTTTCTTTCCCTATCTTCCCCTAATCTCAAAGAATCCTCCTCATTCCTGGGCATGTTCACTCAGCCTTTCTCTCCTTAATAGATCCCGTCTCAAAAATTCCATCCAAAAGCTTCCCCTGCAGCAGGTCCAAAGGACCAGGAGTTCTGCTGTCCCTCAGGGACAGTACCAGCTTGCCCTTGTGCTGGCCCCTGAAGGTCCCTGCTCCAACCAGTATTTGATATAGATACTATTATTATTCACAATTTGAAACAGAGGAACAGGAGGCTCATAGTATCTACTTCTTCAGTCATACAGTTTATTTATTTTTTAACATTTTATTTATTATTTGTCAGATAGAGAGAGAGCACAGGAGTGAGCACAGGCAGACAGAGTGGCAGGCAGAGGGAGAAGCAGGCTCCCCGCTGAGCCAGGAGCCTGATGTGGGACTCGATCCCAGGACACTGGGATCATGACCCGAGCCAAAGGCAGCCGCTTAACCAACTGAGCCACCCAGGGGTCCCAGTCATACAGTTTAAAACAGAGTTAGGGGACACCTGGGTGGCTCAATAGGTTGGACGCCTGCCTTCGGCTCAGCTCAGCTCATGATCCCAGGGTTATGGATCCCACGTTGGGCACCTTGCTCATCAGATATCCTGCTTCTCCCTCTGCCTGCTGCTCCCCCTGCTTGCGTGCTCTCTCCCTTTCTGGCAAATAAATAAATAAAATCTTTAAAAAAAAGAAGAAGAAGATTTAAAAATGAGAGTCAGAATTTGAACCCAGGCATCTTTGAATCCAAAGTTAATGCTCTTTTAGCCTCACTGTGCTACCCTCCCTCTCCCCCTCCTAGGAAAATATCACCTGCCCTACCATCACCATAATCTTGTACTACGTGACCCCAGCAACCCAGTTTGAAGTTGGGAGTCAGGCTGCTCTGGGTCTTACCCTCAGCAACTAATACACTATGTCTGGTTCAGCCAGATGGGGATAAATGGCAGTCTCTCTTGGCCCCTCTTTATTCCTAATATCCACGCCTCTCTCTTCCTCCTACTTGTCATACTCTGCCATCCCCTGAGAAAAGGAAGAAAGAAGAGAAGAAAATATGAAAGAAGGGAAAATAAGAATAGGTTGAAGGAGGAATGTGGGTGGTTTTCTGAAGCTGTTTTTACTAGGTCAAAAATAGAAGTAAATTAAAGCCCTCTGAAAGGATGCAGAATGCTACATCTTCTCGTACTTTACCTCGAGCCTTGGTTGTAACTGCTAAAATACTCAGGAAGTTCAAAGAAACTTTAAGAAAATGTCTTCCTCTACATGTCACTGAAAGAGTGGCTGTTTTAACTGAATCATTTAATTAAATATCTCTCATGTGCCAAGATTAGTGTTAAGGGGAGAGCTAATGTACATAAATGACCTGGCACGGCTCCTGGCATGCAGTAGGCTCTCAATGAGTTATATTAAATATATCTTGAATGCTCATGACAGCCCTTAGTGGTAAGATCTTTTTGTTCCCATGTTACAAGTAAAGAAACTGAGGTTCATGAACATAAGTAACTGGCTCAATGATAACACTGAGTCAGGACTGGGAAAGTAGATAATTATATTCACTGGGCTAATGCCTTACCTATTTTATTTTATTCTTACAAATACCCTACCAGTTAGGTACTTTTATTACCCCCCATTTAAAATAAAGAAACAGGGGCACCTGGGTGGCTCAGTGGGTTAAGCCTCTGCCTTCAGCTTGGGTCATGATCCCGGGGTCCTGGGATCAAGCCCGGCATCGGGCTCTCTGCTTGGCAGGGAACCTGCTTCCTCCTCTCTCTGCCTGCTTCTCTGCCTACTTGTGATCTCTCTCTGTCAAATAAATAAATAAAATCTTTAATAAATAAATAAAGAAAGAAAGAAACAAGGGCGCCTGGGTGGCTCAGTGGGTTAAAGCCTCTGCCTTCAGCTCAGGTCATGATCTCGGGGTCCTGGGATCGAGCCCCGCATTGGGCTCTCTGCTCAGCGGGGAGCCTACTTCCTCCTCTCTCTCTGCCTGCCTCTCTGTCTACTTGTGATCTCTCTGTCAAATAAATAACAATCTTAAAAAAATAAAATAAAATAAAGAAACAGACACTTAGAACGCTTAAGTAATTTTCCTGAGGTCACATGGCTGGCTAGTAATCCGAAACTGGAACCCAGGTCTAACTCCAAAGCTCATACACAGTACATCGGAGCCATATACACCTGGAGGGAGGTTGGCAAGCTTTCATTTGAGAAATTTTGCAGGGATGTATCCTTTACCCTGGTGAATTGACCAGAGTTCAACACCTTTAGCCTTATAGGCAGAAATTTCATTTGGTTGCTGACTGAAAACCAGTCATCTCTTAGGGGCAGATTCATATTAATCAAGTTCAGGAGACTCAATGATAGATCAGAGGGCCAGTCTACTAACAGTGAAAAATGTAATTGTATTTGAGTTTCTTGTGACCAGTGTATTCTCTCCCTGTAGGCAGACCTTTATAGGAATTTAAGTTTTAATCTGAAGTTATTCATTAAATGTGGAAGCAAAAGGAAATAATTGGATGAGTTAAGAAGTGTGTCTGCCGCATAGTACGGACTCAATAAATGTTAGGTGTTATTATTATTACTAATACTCATCTGCCTCAGAGGAGAGAGAGACCATGAATCCCCTAAACATACATGAAAAGTTCATGTATATACATATGTGCATTTTTCTGGGAGTGAGTCTATATCTTTTATTAAATTATCCAAGTGTTAGTGACCTATAAGAAAAGTGAAGAACCATCAGTTCTACACGAAATTCTCCACAGATTCCTGAACACCTTGATGGAGTAAGTAAAATTCGAATTGGCATGATATTCTCCCAGAGCTAAGGTTGTTATAGTATGAGGCAATCAATTTTGGTTAAGTACAACCTCTGTTTGAGTCACTTTTTTTTTTAAAAGATCTTATTTATTTATTTGATGGAGACTGAGATCACAAGTAGGCAGAGAGGCTGTCAGAGAGAGGGGGAAGCAGGCTCCCCGCTGAGCAGAGAGCCTGATGCAGTGCTTGATCCCAGGACCCTGATACCAGGACCTAAGCCGAAGGCAAAGGCTTAACCCACTGAGCCACCCAGGCGCCCCTGTTTGAGTCACTTTTGAGGACATTTTTCTTCCCATGATATCTTTCCTATATATTTTTTAGTACTTTTGCACATTCTATAATTTATTTCCCCATTTAGTTCATTCAAAATCATCTCCTTTTGGAGATAACATTTTTTTTTTTTAGATAACATTCCTAACATTCAGGCTCTTCACTTGGAGTCATCAGTAACAAGCAGTAGTACATATTCCCTTTTGTGCATATGGTATCACATTGGTCACAGCAAACAGTAATGTGCTAAGAAAAAATCATGGCTATGCACCTAAAAGCTCCACATTCCTGCTGTTCTTTAGGTGATCAGTAATTGGGGGGGATAGGGTCACTTCAATTAGAGAGAAATTCTGTCTCCTTTTTATTTGCCTTTCTGTCAGAACACCCTTCAAGAGCTCCTTGAATTATATACCTTCTTTGGAGATGTGTATCCAGATCTATATCCAAAAGAATATAGTCCAGGGACATCCAAATTGTCCTCCCCTCTATTCATTCAGCAATATTTATACCGTGCCTTTTATATTATACACACTTTTCTAGGAGTTACACAGCTGAATAAGGATTTGGACTATAGTAAGGGAATGAGACCTATAAATTAAAAATCATAATGTGGGGGTGTCTGGCTGGTTCAGTTGGGGGGGCATGTGACTTTTGATAGCAGAGTCGTGGGTTTAAGCCCAACATTGGGTGTGCGGCCTACTTAATTAAAGAAAAATTATGATGTAGTGTGCTTTCAAAGAGGAATATACAGTGGTATGAGAGCACAGACGGGGAGGCTTTACTCTGTTTCAGAGGACCAGGCAGGGTTTCCAAGAAGGGCTGACACTGGATGGGTGAGTAGGAGCTAAATGAACAAACACAGTGGGAAGAGGGCTTTCGTTTACAGGGAATTGTGTGTGCAAAGGCGTCAAGGTATAAGAGGACTTGGAAGAAGGAAAAAGCAGAGTTTGAGAGGGAAGAAGGAAGGATGCCTACAACCGTAGAGAAGTATTTAAGCAGCAGATAGAAAGAAGGGGAGGGGCGCCTGGGTGGCCTCTGCCTTGGGCTCAGGTCATGATCTCAGAGTCCTGGGATTGAGCCCCGCATTGGGCTCTCTGCTCAGCAGGGAGTCTGCTCCCTCCTCTCTCTCTGCCTGTCTCTCTGCCTACTTGTGATCTCTGCCTGTCAAATAAATAAATAAAATCTTAAAAAAAAAAAAAAAGAAGGGGAAATTGAGGGAACTTCTTCCTGAGAACATTCATTTTCTTTTTTTTTACAAAGAAGCAAGCTTTGTCAGGGTGCCTGGGTGGCTCAGTCTGTTAAGCATCTGCCTTTGGCTCAGGTCATGATTTCAGGGTCTTGGGATAGAGTCCCACATCGGGTCAGGCTCCCTTCTCAGTGGGGAGTCTGCTTCTCCCTCTGCCTGCCCTGCCCCTCTCTTGCAAAAACAAATAAAATCTTTAAAAAAAAAAAGAAAAAGGTGGGGGGCACCTGGGTCGCTCAGTGATTGGGCATCTGCCTTCAGCTCTGGTCGTGATCCCAGGGTCCTGGGATCGAGTCCTGTGTCAGGCTCCCTGCTCAGCAGGAGGCCTGCTTCTCCCTCTTCCACTCCCCCTGCTGGTATTCCCTCTCTTGCTGTCTCTCTCTGTCAAATGAGTAAATAAAATCTTAAAAAAAAAAAAAAAGCAAGATTTGTCATCCAAGATAAAGGGACAAGAATGGAAAAGGGGGCTCAAGGAGAATAACCAAGCTCATACAGGAGAATTACAAAGCAGTACTGAGAGACCATCTGTGAGTAGCAGTAACATAGCTGTTGAAACTTCTCTTCACCATGTAGCTTCTTGTCTCCTCTTGATAGAAATTTCTAATTGGTTTGCCTCTGTGGCAGCACCAATCTTTCTACAGTCCAATATTCTCCTTGATATTTTTATAACTTCCGTATCTTATCTTCAAAAATATTTTTGAGCACCCACTGTGTAGCTGGTTGCTCCAATGTTAAATACAGTGTTGTCTGCCCTTAAGGAGCTTAGTGACGGGTAATAGAAGAGAGTTTGAAGAGTAATATACAAGGTGCATAGTAATAGCACTAAAGGCACAGTATGAAAAGTGCATTAAGGAAATATAAGCATAGTATTTGCAAGTTCAGAGTCCTAGCCCTGTTTGATATCATCAGAGCCCCATCTCTATAAAACATAGGATTCTTTTAAGACTAAGACCTTGAAAAAAAAAAAAAAAGACTAAGACCTTGAGTAGGATCACTTGGAAAATTTAGAGCCATTCCATTAAGAGTGACATTGATCTGAAAGCATTACATAGACAACTCAACTTTAGCTATTTCATCCAACTGAGATCACATTATTGTTTTACTACCTCTTCAGCTGCCTGCAAAAAAACAACCTAGCCTTCTGACTTCTTTTTTTAAAGCTTTTATTTATATTCCACTTAATTAACATTCTGTGTAATATTAGTTTCTGGTGTACAATTTAGTGATTCAACATGTCCATGCATCATCCAGTGCTCATCACAGGTGCCCTCCTTAATCCCCATCACCTATTTAAGCCATTCCCCACCTCTCCCCTCTGGTAACCATCAGTTTGTTCTCTATAGTTAAGAGCCTGTTTCTTGGCTTGCCTCTCATTTTTGTCTGCTATGAT
Source organism: Taxidea taxus jeffersonii (assembly GCA_003697995.1). Classification (NCBI taxonomy): domain Eukaryota; kingdom Metazoa; phylum Chordata; class Mammalia; order Carnivora; family Mustelidae; genus Taxidea; species Taxidea taxus. The sequence goes on along the minus strand of ML100903.1, from coordinate 57,522 downwards.
CATTTGTTTTGTTCCTTAAATTCCCCATATGAGTGAAATCATATGGTATTTGTCTTTCTCTGACTGACTTATTTCACTCAGCCTAATGCTCTCTAGCTCCATCCACATCATTGCAAATGACACTATTACGTTTTTATCCAATGGACACAAAAACACTAATTTGAAGGGATTCATGCACCCCGAGGTTTATAGCAGCATTATCAACAATAGCCAAGTTATGGAAAGAAGGCAAATGTCCATTGACTGATGAATGGATAAAGACGTGATATATAGCCTTCTAACTTTTTTTTTTTAAGATTTTATTTATTTATTTGACACACAGAGAGAGAGATCACAAGCAAGCATAGAGGCAGGCAGAGAGAGGAGGGAAGCAGGCTCCCTGCCAGCAGAGAGCCTGATGTGGGGCTCGATCTCAGGACTCTGAGATCATGACCTGAGCCGAAGGCAGAGGCTTAACCCACTGAGCCACTGAGGTGCCCTGGCCTTCTAACTTCTTAACTGCTGTCCCTCTCAATGGCCTGGCTACTACTTTCTTGATGGTCGTTCGCTCCAAAACCAACTTTCTGCATCTATTTCAATATTGGACCTGCTGAATCTTAACCAGTCCTATCCAGCCCCAGCCAAGGATCTTCTGGTCCTAACTCCTGAGCCATTTAACCAAGCAGCAGTTTATAAGCAAATTCCTGCTGGTATCAGCAGACTCCTTCACCAGAGAGCTTCTTATCCCCACCAGCCTGCTGTCTATTCAACCTCCTGCCAGTCAGCTATATCCTTACTACACCATGCCTCATGCTTAGAGTAACCAGAATCCTGAACACGCTCATGGATCAAGCAGAATTTAAACTGACTTGTAACCATATTCTTCCAGAGCTGAGGTTATTAGGCTATGTCACAGTTTATTTTGATCAAGTATAACCTGTTAGTCTATATTTAGTTCCCCTTATTGACGATTTCAAAGCCTAGGTTTTCTTCTGCATCAACTGGGATGAGTATGTGGGGGTCTTTTCCTTTTATTCTTTTTTTTTTTTTTAAGATTTTATTTATTTATTTGTCAGAGAGAGAGCAGGAGCGAGCACAGGCAGACAAAGTGGCAGGCAGAGGCAGAGGGAGAAGCAGGCTCCCTGCCGAGCAAGGAGCCTGATTCGGGACTCGATCCCAGGACACTGGGATCAGGACCTGAGCCGAAGGCAGCCGCTTAACCAACGGAGCCACCCAGGCATCCCTCCTTTTATTCTTTTGATCTGGTATATTACACTGATGATTTTCCTATGTTGAACCACTCTTGCATTTTTTAAATAAGTCCTACTTGGATTTGGTCATGTTGTATAATCCTTTTAATATGCTTCCAGATTTGGTTTGCTGGCATTTTTTTGATGCTTTAAAGCACCTGAGCTTTTTTTAAAAGGTTCTCAATTAGGGTTATTAAGGACCCTTCACTTCCTGCCAAGTGAGTGTTAGTACCCTAGGGTGTATATCTCTCAAGATGAATGTCATAACTCATGCAATCATAATATATTTTTAAAATTCAGACATAGTCAAAACTTATCTCTTCTGTATCCTCTTTTAGAAGAATAAACTTTGGGATGCCTGGGTGGCTCAGTTGGTTAAGCAGCTGCCTTCGGCTCAGGTCATGATCCCAGCGTCCTGGGATCGAGTCCCATATCGGGCTCCTTGCTCGGCAGGGAGCCTGCTTCTCCCTCTGCCTGCCACTCTGTCTGCCTGTGCTCATATGCTCTCTCTCTCTCTCTCTCTGACAAATAAATAAAATCTTTAAAAAAAAAAAAAAGAAGAATAAACTTTGAGCATCAGTGATAAAGACAAAGACATTTCCAAGATTATTCTCACTGCAAATCCATAACAAGTGCAACTTTGAAGGCTTCCAACATACAGATATACAAGTTATACAAGAAGGAGGTTCTCAATCAGCTCTCAGTTGTATCATGACCTCATAGGGATAATTGGGCATTTCTTACTCATTAGACTAAAATAGTGCTTGGCATATTGTAGGCCATTAGTAAATATTTCTGATAAATGAATGAATGAATAAATAAATTTGGTCTTATTTTGTAAAGAAGAAAATTTGCTTACCCCCAAGAATTATCCTAAGACAATGAATAACATTTTATTTGTGTTTTTTTCCTTTTAAAAAAGCAATCAAATCAGAACTGTACATCACAGGACTCTCAGGAGCCTGAATGGGATGGCAAGGGGGTGTATGACAGCTCCAAACCATACCCTACTCCATAGTTAATGAATGAGCCCCAGCTTCCTTAGAACACACACCTACCCCATTTCCTGCTATGCTCCAGAGAAAAGTTGCCTTATAACTGCAGGTTTTACTGTATATAGTCCCTATGATGAAACCTGAAAAAGTGTTTTATTAATTCAGTTTTCAGGCAGACCCCAAAAAACCCATCGGGGGACACATTCTGGCTCATGCTTCAACAACAAGAATAAGCTTGAGAAAAGGAAGAGGAGAACTGAGAATTGCAAAGATTTATGACAGGTAAATATTTTCTTATTTTTAATCAGATTCTTGGGCATATGAAATTAAATAGAATTGCCTCTCCTGGGAAGCTTTAAATTTTTTAAAATATTTTATTTATTTATTTGACAGAGAGAGAGAGATCACAAGTAGGCAGAGAGGCAGGCAGAGAGAGAGGCGGAAGCAGACTCCCTGCTGAGCAGAGAGCCCAGTGTTGGGCTCAATCCCAGACCCAATCCCAGACCTGATCCCTGACCCTGAGATCGACCTGAGCTGAAGGCAGAGGCTTAAACCACTGAGCCACTCAGGTGCCCCGTGAAAGGCTTTAATTATACCACTGGCATATCCTACATGTTTGAATTTCCTTCTCAAAAAATAATCACTCCGGGTCGCCTGGGTGGCTCAGTTGGTTAAGCAACCACTGGCATATCTTACGTGTTTGAATTTCCTTCTCAAAAAATAATCACTCTGGGTCGCCTGGGTGGCTCAGTTGGTTAAGCAACCGCCTTAGGCTTAGGTCATGATCCTGGAGTCCTGGGATCCAGTACCCAGGGAGTCTGCTTCTTCCTCTGACCCTCTCCCCTCTCTCGTGTGCGCGCGCTCTCTCTCTCTCTCAGATAAATAAATAAAGCCTTAAAAAAAAAGTATTCACTCCATTGGGAAGTCCCTACTGCAGACTAGGTGGTAGGGATTAAGGGATTCTGTTGATGAATAGACTTGGTCCCTGACCTTCCAAAGCTTACCGTGAAGCTAGATAGCCAAAGAATGATTCCAGCTGAGGTTTGGTCAGTGCAGGGAAAGTACAGAGTATGACAGAGATATATTCTTCTCCTTTTCTCTGCCAGATTTATTTTTTGAGTGTTTTGTTTTATAGGTTTCAGTTTAAACATCACTTCCCCAGGGAACCTGTCCCTAACCCTCCAGTCTAACCTACACCTATATTATAATTTATATTCTTTCATGATATTTTACTTATTTAATTAAGAATTATAAACAAGGGACGCCTGGGTGGCTCAGTTGGTTAAGCAGCTGCCTTCGGCTCAGGTCATGATCCCAGCGTCCTGGGATCGAGTCCCATATCGGGCTCCTTGCTCAGCGGGGAGCCTGCTTCTCCCTCTGCCTCTGCCTGCCACTCTGTCTGCCTGTGCTCGCTCCTGCTCTCTCTCTGACAAATAAATAAATTAAAAAAAAAAAAAAAAAGAATTATAAACAAGAGGCCCCTGGGTGGCTCAGTGGGTTAAGTGGCTGCTTTCAGCCTGGATCATGATCCCAGTGTCCTGGGATCCAGCCCCGTGTTGGGCTCCCTGCTCAGCGGAGACCCTGCTTCTCCCTTTCTCTCTGCCCACTGCTCTGCCTAATGTGCTCTCTCTCTATGACTCTGTCAAATAAGTAAAATCTCTTTTTTTTTTTAAGATTTTTTTTTCTTTTATTTGTTAGAGAGAGAGCGAGTGAGCACAGGCAGACAGAGTGGCAGGCAGAGGCAGAGGGAGAAGCAGGCTCCCTGCCGAGCAAGGAGCCCGATGTGGGACTCGATCCCAGGATGCTGGGATCATGACCTGAGCCGAAGGCAGCCGCTCAACCAACTGAGCCACCCAGGCGTCCCAGTAAAATCTTTTTTTTTTTTTCTTACCCTTTTTTTTTTTTAACTTTATTTAAGCTTTATTTAAACATATAATGTAACCCCACCACCCTCTCCCAACCCCTCTTCCCCCCACCCCCCTCAGTTTGTTTTATGACATTAAGAGTCTCTTTTGGTTTGTCTCCCTCCCGATCCCATCACAAATTTTTACAAGAGACGTACTATACACCAGCTGTTCTAGGTTCTGGGAATAGAGCACTGACTAAAAGAAAAAGACAAGGCCCTGCCCTCATAGAGCTTATATTCCGCTGAATGATTTATATAATGCATGCCATCCATGCTAGAGAGCAAATACCCAGAGGACAGGGACCCGATTCTCTTGCTCACTGCTGTATTCCCAGTACCTGACACATGATAGATGTACAATATTTGTGATTGATTAGCCAACCCTGAGCAACAAGGCAAAGATTTGTGATAACTCTATACTACAGAGGAAAAATCAACCAAAAAAAAATTACATGAGCTCTTGACCTGGTATTTGCTATGAATCACAGTACTTATTATGGCTGTCACTGAATAAATATTAAATAATCAGTTCTCCCATCTGACTGTTATTTAGACCATTTTGCTTTTTGTGACCTATCCCTATAGATTATAATATACAAATGTTATATTTTATGGATTTCAGAAATCTCTAGAAATTTGCTATGAATATGCTTTATTGAATTAAATAGGTAGTAAGATTGTTCCATCTTTTTACTACAATGTCTTGGTCTGTATCTTAGATAGATTGCTGTGCTCAGAACTTTCCTAGGAGTGCCTGTGCGGTCCAGTTGGTTAAGCCTCTGACTCTTGGTTTCTGCTCAGGTCATGATTTCTGGGTGGGGAGACTGAGCTCCAGCCTCAGGGTCAGGCTCCCTGCTCAGCAGGGACTCTGCTTTCCCTTCCCACTGCCCCTCCCCCCAACTCATGCATACTCTCTATCTGTCTCTCTGAAATAAATAAATAAATAAATAAAAATACTTTCCTAAACAGTTTTCACTCTAAATTGCTTCAGCTGACTCCATGTAAATCTCCCTCACAGCAGGGACTGAGTCTGATTCCCTCCCCAGCACTAACATGGTACTTGGCACATAGTAGGAATTCAGTAACTGTCAGACTAACAAATGAACACCATCTACATGTTCGTATTTTATCAAATCCTCCATATTTGCAGGACCAAGTAACTCCTACAGTTCTTACAGTCTTGAGAGAATACTAGGGTTCTGCAGACTCAATAAAGGATAATTAAAGGGATCATAGAGGTTAGAAATTCAAATTTCCATAAATTTGAATTAAAACAGCAAAACTAGTCGGAGCAAAAAGTGTCAAAACTTAGTTTGCCGTGCAGCATGTCCTCCCTTCTTTCTGGTTCTTCAAGATTTCCCACAAAGAATTCTTTATTTATTTGATAGACAGAGATCACACAAGCAGGCAGAGAGGCAGGCAGAGAGGGGAGGGGAGAAGCAGGCTCCCTGCCGAGCAGAGAACACGATATGGGACTCGATCCCAGGACACTGGGATCATGACCTGAGCCGAAGGCAGCGGCTTAACCCACTGAGCCACCCAGGCATCCCAAGAATTCTTGACTTTAGAGAAAACCTTTTAGTTGAGAAGATGATGGTGCTACTTAATGATAGCTATTACATACTGAGTGGCTGCTGCATACTAGGCCTTCCACCAAGTACTTTATATATATGCATATATATGTGTATATATATTTCATATATAATTATATATAATATATTTTAACAATTTTATATAAAATGTAAAATTTATAATTTTATATAATTTATATAAATCATATCTATAATTATATATATATTTCGTTATTTATGACAACAACTCTAAGAGGTAGAGGTCATTATCCCCGTTTTCCACGTGAGCAAACCAAGGGCTCAAGCAGTTAGGTAGCCACTGTCCCTTTACAGTCTATTTTAAACACAGAAGCCAGAGTGATCCCTTGTAAAATTGAGTCAGATGATATCTGTCCTCTGCTTAAAACTCTCCAGTGGCTCCCCATTTTAATTCAGAATAGAAGTTCAAGTCTCTGTAATGGTTTACTTAGCACTACGTGCATGTCCCTATCCTTGTCCCTGCTCTCTGACTTTCACAGCACTGCGACCTCAGTGGCCATATGATGTTCTATAAACGTGCCAGGCACAGTTCTACCTTAGGGACTTTGTGCTTGCCTAGAATCATCTTTCCCCAAGCAGCCCTCATTCTGGTTATCATTCTCCGCCCCCTCCAATCTTTGATCAAATAGTACCTTCTCCACAACACCTGTCTAGATCTCCCTATTTAAAATCTCAACTCCTCCCAGTTTCCACACTTCTACTATCCCTCACCCAGATCTGTTTTTTTCTTTCCCCATAACACTTACCATCTTCAAACACATTACATAATATATTATGTTCATTATTTATTATCTATTTCTTCTTCTCCCCAGATATAAGTTCCACAAGGACAGGGATCTTTGTCTGTTTTTTTCCTTTATAGATTTCAAGTACCTACAACAAAGATTTAGCAGGTGCCCAATAAATACTTTCTTAGTGAGTGAATGAATGGCCTTGCCCAAATCACACAATCAGTAAAAGATGGAACCAAGATTAGAATCTGTACTGTCTGAATCTAGGGCCAACACTTTTAATCATTACATGATTTCTTAGTTTGTTAAAGACGCTCTATTTTGGATAGTCATAGCATCTGCTACAGCTACTCCCATGCCTTTAACTACTAACTTACACAGATGTAAGGGAAAGACAGTTCTCATTCAAAGAAAACACAGAATTCTCGAGGAATAGAGCAGGAAAGGGATCTCAGAAGAATTTCCAGATATACAGGAGTGACTACGAAAACAGACCAAGCTCTTTCCCTAAAGTGTCACTATAGTGTAGAGCTTCCATAAGTAAATATAGCTGGACCCAGGTATGCATTTTTCTCTCTTTAAAACTTTTTTTGGGGTGCCTGGGTGGCTCAGTGGGTTAAAGCCTCTGCCTTCAGCTCAGGTCATGATCCCGGGGTCCTGGGATCGAGCCCCACATCGGGCTCTCTGCTCAGCAGGGAGCCTGCTTCCCCCCGCCCCCGCCCCGCCTGCCTCTCTGCCTACTTGTGATCTCTGTCTGTCAAATAAATAATAAATAAAATCTTTAAAAAAAAAAAACTAAAAAAAAAGATTTTATTTATTTTTTGACAGAGAGAGAGAGGACAAGCAGAGGGAGAAGCAGGGTCTCTGCTGAGCAGGGAGTCTGATGAAGGGCTTAATCCCAGGACCCTGGGATCATGACCTGAGCCAAAAGCAGTTGCTTAACTGAATGAGCCACCCAGGTGTCCCGCTCTCTTTTAAACTTTTGAGTGAAGAAAAAAAAATTATTTTATTCCATTTAGCATATTTGAGATTGGTGGACATTAAAAACAACTCGGGGCGTCTGGCTACCTCAGTGGGTTAAGTGGCTGCCTTTGGCTCAGGTCATGATCCCAGGGTCTTGAGATCGAGCCCCAAGTCGGGCTCCCTGCTCAACGGAGCCCCTGCTTCTCTTCTCCCTCTCTCTCTGCCTGCCTCTCTGCTTACTTGTGCTATCTCTCTGTCAAATAAATAAATAAAATCTTTAAAACAACAACAACAACAAAAGAACTCTACTGAATTCAAAGAAAAAACAAATTTTAAATAATTACCAAAAACTGAAAAGACACCTAAGCGGTCAAGTTTCTGAAGTAATTGTTTTTTTATTCTGTTTCTAGAATGAAAAAGCAGACAAATCCCAGTTCAACTTTGCAGATACCTTGCTTGGTCCTCTTCTTTCTCATCTCCTTAGCTTTCTGCCATTTGTAAGTGGCCAACAGAGTATCTGCCATCAAAGCCAAAAGGTTCTGTTCTGATTCTCCTCGGGCCTTCTTACCCAGCTCTAGTTTTAGTTTAGCAAGACCGGCCTTATTTATAGCGCATTTGCTGATCCTCAGGGGAGGCCCCCTTACTATTTCTTAACGGAAGTAACCTAACCCATAGTGTGTTCAGAGTATAGTGCCTGATCTCCACCCCTCTAACAAAACAAAACAAACAAAACCAAAAAACAAAAACCAGCTTTGAGAGGCAGTACAGTCTGGTGGTTAAGAACATGAGCTTTGGGAACCCTCGGGTGGCTCAGTTGGTTAAGTGTTTGCTGTTTGCCTTCGGCTCAGGTCAGGGTCCCAGGGTTCTGGGATCAAAGTCCCACATCAGGCTCCTGGCTCAGCAGTAAGCCTGCTTCTCCATCTGCCTGTCACTTCCCCTGCTTATGCTCTCTCTGACAAAAAAATAAATTTAAAAAAAAAAAGAAGAAGAAGAAGAACATTGAGCTTTGGAGTCAAATAATTTAGTCTCCAATCTGGCATCTTCCTTTACCAGCAATGGTGACTTTGGGCAAATTACTTCTCTCTGAACCTCTATTTTTCTCGTCTATAAAATGGGGATAATAATGCATACCCAAGAGTTCTCATAAAGTTAAAATAAAATCATAAAGAAGACCAACATGTAGTAAATTAGTAAATACTTAATAAATGAAGGCTATTAATGTTACTAAACAGTCACCATAACCTGAATATAATAACAACACAAAGTAGCAGTAGGCTCTTTCTCTCAGGATCAGTGATCTTCAAATTTTTATTTCTTGTTTAGTTTACTTGAATTTTAGATATTTGTTTCCAACTGCTTACAGAACTCCTCTGCAGGACTATCACACAGGTACTTCAAACACAACATACCTAAACCTGACTTCTTATTCTTCTCTTTCTTTTGTTTTGTTTGTTTGTTTGTTTAGATTTTATTTATTTGTTTGGAAGAGAGAGAGAGAGCACAAGCATGGGGGTTGCAGAGGGAGAGGGAGAAGCAGACTCCCCACTGAACAGGGAGGCTGATGTGGGCTCTATCCCAGGACCCCAAAATCCTAGGACCCTGAGATCATGACCTGAGCCAAAGGCAGATGCTCAACCGACTGAGCCGCCCAAATGCCCCACCGACTGAGCCGCCCAAATGCCCCATTCTTCTCTTTCTTATCTATAAAGCAAGTATCTATTTCTCTGTTTTTGTTCATACTATTCCCTCTGCCTTAAATGCCCCCATTTCTGCCTCCAAAAGCCTCTATGAGGCTTTATATTGTCTATGAGTCCTTTCCTAATCAACCTTACTGGTATAATCAACATTTCTTTAGAGTACTGTAACATATATATTGACTTTATGAAATTTATCTTACTTTGCATATTTGTCATACGTCATACATAGTTCACTGGTTAGACTTCTTGGGAATAGAGACTGTCCCATTTTTGTGAAATCTGTAGGGTCTAGTACCTTCTAATGTATGATTTTCAGAAGTTGAAAACATGACTTTCTTGCAAATAAATATAAAATAAACATGTGTCAAAGACTTGATTCAACTCAAGTAATGAAGAATCTGATTCAAAAGATAATTTGACAGAGATCTGTGTAGTCAGTCAGAGGAATGCTGAAATAAATTTGCAAATAGATGAAAAACTGGTTAATATCTTCCAAGGCAATCAGTTGTAACATTTGAAGTTGTTTTCTTTACTGGAGGGAAATCAGTTACTTCTCTACACAGTGAAATTTGTTTTCACTGCTATAGACTGGAATCATCTGCATCACCCTCAGACAGGAATTGCCCGCATTGCTATCAGTTTTGCACAAATTAACCTCTATTCCTATGGTGTTGTAGAAAAAAGTAAAAGGTAAAATATAAAAGATCATATAATCATGTACAAATATAAAATGTCCAAGATTTTATTTAATTCATTAATTAATATAGGAACTAATAAGATTTTTATAACCAGATCAAAGAAAAAATCAAATTAACACACATATGGAGCCAAATAAGGAATGCTAAGTGGATTCGAAATTGACCTAAAAAAAAAAAAAGAAAGAAAGAAATTGACCTAAATCAGATCAATATCCATAGGACAAGAATCAATTGCATTCTTCCTCATACAATTCACATTTGTTGTTTTTTTTAAAGATTTTATTTATTTTATTTAACACAGAGAGATCGAGATCACAAGTAGGCAGAGAGGCAGGCAGAGAGGAGGAAGCAGGCTCCCTGCTGAGCAGAGAGCCCGATGCGGGGCTCGATCCCAGGACCCTGGGACCATGACCTGAGCTGAAGGCAGAGGCTTTAACCCACTGAGCCACCCAGGTGCCCCACAATTCACATTTCTATGGCAAGAATAATTTGTATTATTCATGGTTACCTACAACTTACAGAGTTGTCAAGTAGCTCAAAGACAACAAAAGGCAGAGTCCTTACAGAATAAGGGAACCTGGAAGGATGTGCTGGGCAACCTATTTTTCTACTGAAAGTATGTGGCAACCTTTTAGTTCACTTCGAAGTCTTTCACAATTTTGCCCTGCATTGGTCTAGTCAGCAGAAATGTGCACCCCTCTTTTGACCCAGACCCCCGAAGGTCTGCCACACTGTGCCCGAGAGTATACTGAAAGAAAACCCAGTTTTTCCTTCTGCCTATTTCTGAATTTGGGGTCATTTCTCTTGACATTCGGAACCTTAAAAATGGAAGCTGTTCAGTAAGTGTTTGTGAGGCTTGGTAATACTTGTAGGTAAATTCTGTAGTCCACATTTAGCTGTAGCAACTCTGAAATGTCTCTGGAGACTCAGACTGATAGGGGTGTGATGCCTGTGACATGAATATGGTATTTATAGAAATAGAGCTTTTTATAAACTCCTGTTCCCTTGTATTCTGTTAGCCCTGAGATGCCTGAAAATGAAGCCACCTTCGCAATAACTGCTGGAGGAATTGGGGATGCCAAGGAGTAGGTGGCAAATTGATGCAAATTGCTTCTTAGTGCTTATTAGGAGCTGAAGAAATGGAAAAGCAGTCTGAAATTTCAGAACTTGAAGTAAGAGTTTGTTTTTTTCACATGTTATTAGAGGAAAGTCAACAAAAGAAATTTAAATCTTATATTTATCCTATAACTCCCTGATGTATAATCCCTATACATTGTATGTCAATTCAGGAATTATATATATACACACATACATATATATATATATATATTCATACATGTGTATATATGAATAAAGCTATGGAAAACTAGTTGGGAAGGGGTACCTGATCCCATCACTTTAGCTGTCTAAAGTCAGCCTCTAAACAGATAGAAAATCTACAAGCTCAGACATGCCCCATTTTCCTACCATTTTCCCTTGAACACTTTACAGAGGTGGACACACTTCCAAAGAAGGGAGCCAGTTAAAGAAGGAATGTTTACAGGACGCACAAAAAAGCTTTTTTTAAATTTACAACATCAAACTGTACATTCACCTCTATAGCAATGGAAAAGAAGTATTAAATTAAACTAAGTTTTAATCCATTTGACTTTTTGACGAGTTAAAATTACTTTGAAAAGGCATATTTCTGACACAGACATATTTTATGGGGGCTAAAAGAGGAAGATAACTAGGAGCTTTACAGTTTGGGGTAATCAGTATAGCATGAGTTTTATATTTTAAGCTCAGGGTAGAGAATTCAAAATTTTTTTTTAAATACTAAAGTCAATTTACATGTAAAATTTCTGAACACTAAATTTAGAAATGTGTAAAAGAATATTTTTTTCTGTTAAACAAAAATAAAATCTGGTTGTCAGAGTGAATGCATGATAAAAGTATTTGAAAATTAAAATACAAATGATATTTATAATGACAATCTTTATAGATGTCAAAAAGATTTCATCTCTTATGTTGCATTACCTTGTATGAAAATGCAAGTATTGAAAGTACCATTTGTTACAAAAAGTGTTTGATTATCCATTCTCATTCACTCAGCAATGCTTGGAGCTAAAAAATACACAAGGAAAGTATGGTTCCTGCCCTCAAAGAATATGTACACTGGTTAAGAGAAGATATAATATTTATGAAAGAATGAAAGAGAGCAAATGATTATATAATAATTTATCCGTAGTGTGGTCTTGGATTATAGGATTCCAAAAATGGGAGAGGAAAGGGTAAGCTGTGAGACAGCATGTGCAAAGGCAGAGAAGCTGGGATTTGGAAACAGAGACCAGCCTGACAAGCAAAAATTGTTCAGTATGGGGTCCTGGGAAATTAGAGCTTTTTTTTTTTTTCTTTTTACTTTTCTTATCTGAGTAAGCAGAGATATCTAGGAACAGATTTTCTGTGTTCAGCAAAGTCACTTAAATGACTCTTTTTGGTATACAAATATAAATGCATACTTTTGTCCTGGGGAAGGGAAGATTTCGTTACTTGATAAAAGCTGAACAGCAGCTAAAGATTCCCAGGTATGTGGAGCACTGGAGGGGAATGGACTAATTTATGTAGGAGCCCAGAGCCTTTTGGTAGGAAAGGAAATAGAAGTCCCAAGATTTGAGATTCAGAAAAATTTTCTGGATTAAACTGAGTAACCCCTTCACCAATGAGAATTTACCAAAGGTAGGCAGTAGGTTTGGAAATCAGGGCTTAATCCAAGGGCCCGCAGTTCCGTGGGGAGGCTAGTTATAATATGGCATGGAGCTAAAGCTGGAAACCTCTCTGGGTCCAGCTGCTCTGTGTGTCCTGCTTTGGAGAACAGTAGCTGAGAACGGACAGTGCTTAGTTCACTGCGGACAGTGAACTAAGAAGCTGTAACCTTGAGGCCCAACTTTGGGACAGCACAGCAGATTGTGCGGTGCCCGTGGAAATCTGCTGGGCCAGGGTTCAAGTGCCGGGGCTTTCCAGTCGTCCCAGTTCACCAGACTGTAGAAACAGCTCTCACTCCTTATTCTAAAGGGGACAGAAGAGCTCAAAAAAGAGCTTTTATTGGTCAGGACTCTTGGTTGCAAGCCATCAAAACTCAAAGTAGCAAATGAAGATAGGAATTCATTGGCTCATGAAACTGAAAGGTCCAGAAGTAGTGCTGACTTTAGCCATAGATGGAGCCAAGATATTAAACAGCATCATCAGGACTTGCTCTCTCTATCTCTTTTTCCTGTTCTGATCATTTCCATGCCGCTGCTGTTCTTAGACAGGCTTTCCCCACATAGTAGCCAAGATGCTGCTTGCAGCTCTAGGCTTAAATCCCACTAAGTTAGAAAACCCACTAGAAAAAGCATGCTTTTTTCCTCCATAGAGTATTCATTCTGTGGGGAAAAAAAAAACAATGACTATCAAGTGAGAACAGAGGTTATTTATTCAGAGTTTGCTATAGCAAGAGAGTCAGTGACCTCTATTTGCTTTTCGTAGAGACTCAAAGGCAAGCAGAGGAATGGAAAAGCTTTATGGTAGAAAAAAGGAAAAAGGAAAGGGTATAGGTGTGCTCTGATTGGAAGTTGTTGGCATCGGGAAGCTGGAGGATTAATCTGATGGAGACACAGAAAATGGATAAAGGACATAACACTGGCATCAGGGAGACAATTTAGGAAACAGTTATAAAAATTAAATTCTGAGATGGTAAAGCCTGGGACTGGAGTAGCAGTGAAACAGACATTTCAAAAAGGTGGTTAAGTAGGTTAAGTATTAGTGTGAAATTGAATAAAAACAGAAGAAGAGTCACAGGTGACTGTTGACAAAGTTCTCTAACCTATGAGGGGAGATTATATTTCTATCATGATCAGGAATGAGAAAGTGGCAAGTAGAGATTAGGGCTTTTACCTGGGAAGATTTGTGTATTAGTTTGCTAGGACTGCCATAACCAAATACCATAAATTGGATGCCTTAAACGACAGAATTTTATTGTCTCACAGTTCTGGAGGCTATAAGTGCAAGGTCAAGGTTGGCTCCTTCTGAGGTCCATGAGGGAGAATCTGTTCCCTGCCTCTTCCCTAGCTTCTGCTGGTTTTCTGGTGACCTTCAGCATTCCTTGGCTTGGTTGTGGAAGAATCACCCTGTTTCGGCCTTCATCTTCACATGACATTCTTTTTTTTTTTAAGATTTTATTTATTTATTTGACAGATAGAGATCACAAGTAGGCAGAGAGAGAGAGAGGAGGAAGCAGGCTCCCTGCTGAGCAGAGAGCTGGATGTGGGGCTCAATCCCAGGACTCTGGGATCATGACCCAAGCTGATGACTTCTGAAGGCAGAGGCTTTAACCCACTGAGCCACCCAGGCGCCCCTTCACATGACATTCTTACTGTGTGTATGTCTTTGTGTTCAAATTTCCCCCTTTTATAAGGATACCAGTCATGTTGGATTAGATGCTCCCCCTACTCAAATATGACCTCAATTGGTTTTCTGGTGACCTTCAGCATTCCTTGGCTTGGTTGTGGAAGAATCACCCTGTTTCTGCCTTCATCTTCACATGACATTCTTACTATGTGTATGTCTTTGTGTTCAAATTTCCCCCTTTTATAAGGATACCACTCATGTTGGATTAGATGCTCCCCCTACTCAAGTATGACCTCAATTTAACTAATTATATCCATAATGACCCTATTCCTAAATAAGGCCACATGCTGAGGTATTAGGGGTTAGGACTTCAATGTATGAATTTTAGTGGGGACAGGGACCCAAGCAGTTAGTAAGAATTAGGTACAGTCAGGGCTCAAACCCTGTTGGCCCATAACCTCCTCACGAGCTTCCCAGGGGTTATCTGAAATCAGCCCCCAAGGGTGGAGGGCAGGGAGAGACTGAAGAAAGAGGCAGGCCACTCTCTTGGTGGGTGGCCATTTTAGTAAGCAAAGGGAACTTACACATGACGCTTGTCTTGGGCAACAGCAAGACAAGTTCAGATCCCTGCGCCTGCCCACCAAATCTTAAAAGTTCATGTAGAGGCCTTGACTCGGTTCAGTCACATACACTGTGCAGGTGTTCTCAACACCATACCACCATCTCAAGTCTATCCTTAGAAAAATGGGAAAGATAAGTGAAACTCATACTCCAAGGAATGGGGGGTAGGGGCAAGGAGCTCTGATCGCCTGAGTCTAGCTTACAGGTCAACAGGCATTCATGACTTCTCGATGACTTCTCCTAACAAACGCCAGGATGCACAAGACACAATCTGTACTCGATACTGGCTACAGAAACATGTAAGACAAGATCTAGGGAAACCTAGTATCCATTTAGAAAATGAAGAGGTTGAAACAGAATATCTCCACCATTCCTTTCTAACTTTCCTGTTCGATCATTCCTTAAAGAGCAAAGAAAAAAATAAGGCTAGAAAGCCAGATAAGAATAGGGTGGCCAAGCCAAAAACAGGGAATACAGTAGACTAGACACCTGAGAAGGGATGTCTTTCATGGCGAAGAGAGGGATTGGGACCTTGGACACCAAGCTGTGCCCAGTCAAGTCTTCTTCACCTGACTCTGGCTTGGACAGAGTGAATGTTTCTAATTTTTTGGTTGTACAGTTGCCATGTCTCTATTATAATAAGATCCTGGTTTTCTTTCAAAGAGTTATGTCTCCCCAATTCATGTAGTCTGTCCTGAGACATTGGATACTGAGTGACAGTTGGAAGGATTAAAACATGGGTTAGAAGCCACTCATTCGTGCAGGGACAGCAGGGTGGCAGGGCCAGCAGCAGTGCGGTGACCTGGCAGTCTGTTCCTGCTGCTAGACTGCAGGTTTCTGACTCCCAAACTGCAGTGTTGTTCAAACTCCTGTTCATTCCCCGGGTGGTTTTCCAGCCTCCTGCCAACGCAGTGACTCCTAATGTCCTTCTGACAAATTAACCTTTGTTTCAGTTAGCTGAAGTTGGACTATACTACTTGCAATCTAGAATTCCAACCAAGGTGCAGAGAAAGTGATTCCCAAGTGCTGCATCAGGGAAATGGAGAAAAAGGAAGCCAGGAAGGGCTTGCTTAACACCCAGATGAGAGATTCCTCATTATTCATACTCTTCATATAATTTTCTATGCCAGCCTTTTCTTGTTTTGTTTTGTTACGCATGTTGCAAAGCTTGAACTCAACGACTGAGATCAAGACCTGAGCTGAGAACAAGAGTGAGACACTTAACCCACTGAGCCACCCAGGTGCCCCAGCCTTTAATATTTTAAAAGGAAAGTTAGGGGGTGCCTGGGTGGCTCAGTGGGTTAAAGCCTCTGCCTTCGGCTTGGGTCATGATCTCAGGGTCCTGGGATCAAGGCCCGCATCAGGCTCTGCGCTCAGCAGGGAGCCTGCTTCCTCCTTTCTCTGCCTGCCTCTCTGCCTACTTGTGATCTGTCAAATAAATAAATAAAATCTTTAAAAAAAAAAAAAGGAAAGTTGGGGGTTTTACTTAGCTGAATATAAAAGAAAAACTGAAAATAACAGTATCTTAAACAAAATCAAGGTTTCTATTTCTCTCGTTAATAAACGATCTGAAGCCAGGCAGTCCGGAGATGCTCTGGTGCCTCTATTTTGTCCTCGGGACCCTTACTTTGTCATCAGGCTTTCTGTCTTTCTGCTTGACCATCCTCGCTCTTGGCTTCCATCCTCAAGGTCACCTTATGGCCTAAGATAGTGCTTGGAACTCTTGTCAGAGAAACCAGGCTGGGGGAAGAACGATGGAAGGCAGAAGGGCAGAAAAAAAAGTTCCTTCCAGCTGAGTCAGCCCCTGTGAAGCAGTCCTCCCACACACTTCTGCTTGTATCTCATTGGCCTGAGCTCAGTCACACAGCCATATCTACACACAAAGAAGTTGGGAATTAGTCTTTTGTTCTAGACAGCAATATGCCCAGCTAGAACTGAGAGTTCTTTAATTAAGGGGGAAAGCAACTGGCAGTCTCTACCACAAAATCTTTTACTTCCTCAGCAAAGACAAATTCATTGAAGGTCTGTTACATACAATGCAGGGCATTTCAGGGGTTTTCTATTTGGAGTTCTATTTGGGTTTTCTATTGGAGCTGGTTGAGGAGCATATCAGTTAGAACGCCTTCAGCTGCCAAGCACCTGGCTGGTTCAGTGGGTGGAGGATGAGACCCTAGATCTCAGAGTCGTGACTTCGAGTCCCACATCTGCTGTAGAGAACACTTAAAAAAAAAAATGCCTTCAGCAGCAGGTAACAGAAACCCAACTCAAAGGAACTTAAGCCATGAGGAAATATACCTTCTCATATAATGAAAAGTCCAGAAGCTGATCTTCATTAATTAACTAGTCAGTTTATTAATATAATTAATATAGTAACTAAGTTAATAGCAACTATATAATGTCATCAAGGATCCAAGTTCTTTCTGTTTCTTCACTTTCCCATCCTCAGTGCTGGTTGGTTCTTCAAAAGCTCCCCTCATGGCTAGAAGATGGTTACAGCAGTTCTAGTTCACATCCTAATATGGCAACATCTAGATTAAGGGACAAGGAAACTAAGCCGCTCACACAGCTACCTTCAGCTCATGGGTTGGCTGGAGGGTCTAAGATGGCTTCACCCATGTGTCTGGGATGTTGGCAGGGATGGATGAAAGGGTGAGACTTCTCTCTGTCATCATTCCGTAGTCTAGCCTGAGCTTTTTCATGGAACCTGGGTTCCAGGATGGCAAGAGGTTATTAAGCTTCTACTTGCCTCGTGCTTGCTAAGGTCCCATTGGCCAAAGCAAGTCATCAACTAAGCCCAGATCTTTGTGGGAGGAGACTCTGCAGGCGCTCGAATGTCAGGAGTTATGGTTCCTTGGAAGTCATCAGTGTAACAGTATTCTACAGGATACAATGTTGGGCTCTTATAGGCTGGGAGAATTCATCTTCAAGAGCTTTCAATATGGTCAGAAACATTAGACACAAGGTATTAGAAAGTTAAATGGCAACACAGGATTTAAATAACATTTTTAAGACTATGTAAGCCTAAAAGCAGGCACAGACAAAGGGGTTTTGGCCTGGGAAAGCTAGTTGAAATTTTCTCAAGAGGTCTCATATGGTGGCAAATGCTCCATGCCTCAGGGTCAGGCCTTCAGCCTTCATCTTCAGTGTATTTAGTTCTCCAGTACTGATTAATTTCTAGAGAAATAGCTCTGTCTCACAAAGCACACAGGCTGCCAAGTAGAGTATACCAAAATGCCACTGATATTGAAGAACAGACTATAATAGCAAGCTGATCAGATGTCAAGATTGACCTGATCTACCCACTGCCTCAGTGAGCAAGTTCAAATGAAGCTTAAATTGCTTGCTGAATATCAAATCAGAAGAAGGTTGCTTGATGTCCACAACAGCCAAAATATGGAAAGAGCCCAGATGTCCATCGACAGACGAATGGATAAAGAAGATGTGGTGTATATATACAATGGAATATTACTCAGCCATCAAAAAGAATGCAATCTTGCCATTTGCAGTGATGTGATGGAACTAGAGGATATTATGCTAAGCGAAATAAGTCAGTCAGAAAAAGACAAATATCATATGATTTCACTCATATTTGGAATTTAAGGAATTTTAACAAAACAGATGAACGTGGGGCAAGGGAGGGGGGAAAATAAGATGAAAACAGGGGCTCCTGGGTGGCTCTGTCAGTCAAGCGTCTGCCTTTGGCTCAGGTCATGATCCCGAGGTCCTGGGATGGAGCCCCAAATCAGGATCCCTGCTCAGCGGGGAGCCTGCTTCTCCCTCTCCCTCTGCTGCTCCCCCTGCTTGTTCTCTCTCTCTCTCTCTCTCTCTCTCTCTGTAAAATAAATAAAATCTTTTTTAAAGAGTAAGATGAAAACAGAGAAGGAGACAAAACCGTAAGAGACTCTTACCTATAGGGAACAAACTGAGGGTTGTAGGAGGGGAAGCCGGTGGGGGGATGTTGTAACTGGGTGATGGGCATTAAGGAGGGCACCTGATGTAATGAGCACTGAGTGTTACATGCAACTGATGAATCACTAAATTCTACCCCTGATGCTAATAATACAATATGTTAATTAAATTGAATTGAAATTTAAAAATCTTTTTAAAAAGAAGCTCTATCCCAGAACAATAAAATAAATAATAAGATTGCTTAGATATAAACCTTGAATTATTAATGGGCTCAGAGAGCTCCCTACATACAACCTCATTCATTCATCCATATGTATATTTTAAATGTATTATGGAGTATTTAAGACAAAAAGGTATTAAAAATAATGCAGTTGATATTTATGAAATGAAACATTACCAATACAATTGAAGACCCCCGAATATCCTCTAGGATTGAGTCTCTTTCCTCCCCCACAGAATTAACCATTTTTTAAAAAGATTTTATTTATTTATTTGACAGACAGAGATCACAAGTAGGCAGAGAGAAAGGAGGAAGCAGGCTCCCCACTGAGCAGAGAGCCCCATGCGGGGCTCCATCCCAGGACCCTGAGATCATGACTTGAGCTGAAGGCAGAGGCTTTAACCCACTGAATCACCCAGGCAGCCCTTAACCACTTTTTTGAATTTGTTGTCAAAGACTCCCATACATTTCTTTGTTCTTACATTACATATCTGTACATCCCTAAGTTATAAAGCGTACTGCCTTGTACTCCGCCAATATCAAGACGCCAGTTAGTTGCCAAGTACAAAAGATACAGATAGGAATGATTAATCAAGACAGTCCCTGAGCCATGGACTTGCAGGGGAAATCACCCAAATGATTCCAAATGTGGCTAAGAGCCACGAAATAAAAATACAGGTAGCTATGAGACCACTCATGCAGGGAACTGCCTCGTCTGGGGTGTGCTTGAGCAGGTTTGGGGCAGGTACAGAGACCTGCCAGGCAGCCTGGACATTCACATTGTCTTGACAAGGCACCCTCTACCTTGAGTAGCTCTTGGATGGCTGCTTTGCCAACCTTCCCTCCACCCCCTTCCCTTGAGAAGTTCCACTCCTTGGCAGAGAGCAAAGAGCCTGTCCTGAACACGACAATCCCTATTCGATTTACAAGTCCTGCCAAGGGAGTCAACTTCCACATTTCCCAATTTAAGAACTGGTCTTTGCAGCAATTTCAACAGGTAGAGGAGAGAAAACCATATGAAACTACTTACATGGACTTATTTACTCTGGGCAGGAGCCCTTTTTGGGGGGGGAACCCCATAATTTCTCAAACATAGATGCCTAGAATTATGTATGTATGCAAAAGCAAAGGTCTCCCCTTTTGACTCTACCCAGGACCAATCAAAACCACCCCCAGATCAGGTAGAGAGAGTGTGTGTGTGTGTGTGTGTGTATTTAGGCTTGGTGTCCTTGTTTCACGAAGACCTTCCTAAGAGATCACCCTGATGCTGGTTGGTTTTCCTCCAAGTGTGTGCAAACTATATTTTGCCTCTGTGATCAAAATTATGTAAACACCAGAGCTTTCCTTCTCATTATATAATACCTTAGAGACACCAGTTGGTGTTTAACTGACCCATCGATGTTTTCACTGTCTTGGTCCTTATGTTCTGATTTTTGGTGCCAGCCTGTTTTTCTTCACATTATTAAGTCTATGTATTTCCAAAGTACAATTGTAATTCTTAAGCGCAATTCTAAAGGTACAATTAAAGTACATAATTATATACTTTCTGGTCAATTCTCCTCCTTTCCATTCTGTTCCTCGGCAGGTCGCTGGCAGCTCTCCTCTCAGATACCCCACTCGGCTCCATACCTGATCAACACCCCCGGATTTCTCTGGAGAACACAGAGGAATCTATTTAAAAACATGACCTGGTCCCTCGGCTTCCTGTTCAGCTGTTCTAGCACACAGCTACTCCCTCCCCTCCGCTTGTGAAGGCTGACGTTTCCTCTCTAGGGTTGTCAAAAGTAAACCAAGGCTGCCAATCCCCTGCTCTTCGGGTCTGGGTTTCCCAGCTGAGACAAGGCCCTGCTGTAGTTCCAGAGACCGTCAGAGCCTCTGAAACACCCGCGGTGCCGGTCACACAGCTCTGGCAGGTCTGATCTTTAACCTTTGAGCCACACCCAGGGGAGCTCAGAGACCGGGGCCCAGCAGGTGACATGCCAGATGGTCCTTGGCCGCAGTGACCCAGAAGTTTGCTCAGGTCCGTTTTATGCTTCTCCAGAACTAAAAAGCTACCACGGAAATGGCCTCAGTCGGTCAGTCTGTGGTCAGTCCGAGCCTGTGATAGTTGTTTTTCCATCGCTAGCACGCGAGGAGGGGCCCATAATGTCAGCCGTACCCATACCCGGATTCAACCGCGGCAAAGCCCGGGATTGGCTGCACACTTGGCAGCCGTGGTCATGGGCGGGGGACGGGGACTGTAGGAGTGAGGAGTAACAGAGAATTCGGGGAGCTGGGAATCTACTGGAACATCGTGGAATTTTCTCTGGACTGAGAACCAGTTACCTCCCATGTGGCTGCTTCGGCGCAGTCTCTGTTCTCACCAGTATCCATCTTGAACAGGAACTCAGCCCTCCATGGCATCTTAATGTCCCCCTCTACTGAGCACTAGACAACATTACTGCTTCTCTGAAGGTAAAACATTGCGTTCTTGCCTCCTCCTCCACGTCCCCCGTGCAAAACATTTTTACTTCCTCTGGCTTCTCTGGTTTTGCACTCCCTTACACACTTAACACCGTCTTTAAATTCATTCGTATTTGACAAACCAAAGAGCCCTCAGCTACTGGATCCTTTGACTTAGAGAGCTGCTAGGGAATTAATACAATTTTTTCTGTCACCAAGAAAATGTTTCTTGTCCCACCCTCGTTGGAAAAGTACTATTTGCTGAGGCAAAGGGCAGGGTGGATGCAATTCTTTGCCTTCCAAAAGATAAGTGCCAAGCATTTGTGTATGCGAGTGTAGTACTGTCACACCTTGATAATTATGATCCCTTTCTCATCTAGAGTCTTTAAGACGCAGTAACACTGTTCATCTCTATGCTTGTGAGTCATTCTCTTTAATTCTTGACTATGTCACCCCTAGTGAGTTGACTATAGAGTCTCAACTCTCTTCCTCCTCGGCTTGCTTGCATGCTGTGCTGAAGGGAGGAACCAAGCAGCTGGCCCCCGTTATCTATCAAGGGAACAGGAAAACAAATATCATTTCCAGGTGGGGACTAATGTTTCTAAATGCCAGAGGACAGACAGATCATGTCTCAGGGGCTCCTGGGTGGCTCAGTGGGTTAAGCCTCTGCCTTCAGCTCGGGCCATGATCTCAGGGTCCTGGGATCGAGCCCCCGCATCGGGCTCTCTGCTCAGCAGGGAGCCTGCTTCCCCGCACCCCCCCCCGCCCCGCTGCCTGCCTCTCTGCCTACTTGTGATCTCTCTTTCTCTGTCAAATAAATGAATAAGATCTTAAAAAAAAAGAAGATGATCACGTCTCTAAGTTTCCAAGCAGAGAGGGGACAGAAGTAGACCTTGAGCATTTTTATTTGCATGTATGGACCGGGATTAACAAAAATCACAAAAGCTGTGAATGCTGTGAAGTGTGTAAACCTGGCGACTCACAGACTTGTGCCCCTGGGGCTAATAATACATTACGTGTTAATAAAAAATAAAAAATAAAAATAAAATCACAAAAGTTGGCATAAATAAATATTTTAAATGTGGGTGAACATAGAGAATAGGGATTTGCTGAAGCAGGGAGGTGGTGAGAGGTTGGGGCCAGAATTTGGAAAGCCTTCAATGTCAGACTATGGAGCTAAAATTGGATCTTCTGGTCATGGGTAGCGATAGAAAATCTTAAGCAAGAGACTTATACAGAAGATCGAAGTAAAAACAGTGACGGTGGGATTCTGTTCTTCTAGGTCTCTCTAAAACAGCAGCCACTACACACACGTTCATCTGGAGTCAATGATTCACACCTCTCAGCCTGATTTCTGCCTGGCAGCAATTAATAGCACAGTGAAGCACCCACTTTAGATGGATCATGGCAACGTGGTCTGGGTTCACCTCTTTAAGATTAGCGGTCTTCAAAGAGTTCCCCTAAGGAAATTCTGAAAACGGATTTTATGCTGATGCAACTTTTTCATTGTAGGTTTACATTGTTGGTTTTGTTTTTTGTTTTGTTTTATTTTGTTTTTTTAGTTAGGCTTCACACTCTGTATGGAGCTCAGTGAGGGGCTTAAACCCACCACCTTGAGAACTAGACCCCAGCTGAGATCGAGAGTTGAATACTTAACCAGCTGAGCCACCCAGGTGCCCCAAAAGTGCTTTATTTTTTTAAAAGATTTTATTTATTTATTTGATAGAGATCACAAGTAGGCAGAGAAGCAGAGAGAGAGGAGGAAGCAGGCTGTCCGCAGAGCAGAGAGCCTGATGCGGGGCTCGATCCCACGACTCTGGGATCATGACCCGAGCCGAAGGCAGCGACTTAAACCCACTGAGCCACCCAGGTGCCCCCAAAAGTGCTTTAAAAGCTAAAATTTATAATATGGTGAAGTACTGCCATTTTAACATGAAACTATCACTTCCACATCACTCTTTTGAATGTATCCCAGTGGAATTTAAATACCTTAGCAGATTGATACCCAACATCATCCTTTAAAAATACATTAAGAGGGGGCGCCTGGGTGGCTCAGTGGGTTAAAGCCTCTGCCTTCGGCTCAGGTCATGATCCCAGGGTTCTGGGATCGAGCCCTGCATCGGGCTCTTTGCTCTGCATGGGGCCTGCTTCCTCCTCTCTCTCTGCCTGCCTCTCTGCCTACTTGTGATCTCTGTCTGTCAAATAAATAAATAAAATCTTAAAAAAAAAAAAAAAACATTAAGAGGAGAGCCCCTGGCTGGCTCAGTCCGTAGAACATGTGACTCTTGATCTTGGTGTTGTAAGTTCAAGTTCCGTACTGGGTATAGAGGTGACTTAAAAATTAAAAAGTCTTTTTTTCTTTCTTTCTTTCCTTCTTTTTACATATTTTATTTATTTATTTGGCTGAGAGAGACAGTGAGAGAGGGAATACAAGCAGGGGGACTGGGAGAGAGAGAAGCAGGCTCCTGGCTGAGCAGGGAGCCCAATGTGGGGCTCCATTCCAGGACCCTGGGATCATGGCCTGAGCCAAAAGTAGACGCTTAATGACTGAGCCACCCAGGCGCCCCAAAATAAAAAATCTTAAAAAATAATAAAAATACATGAATGGGTTCTTCTTTAAGAGATGGACATTTTATATGGTTCTATTTTCTCTTTGAACTCCTATTTTCTTTCCAGAATTTTATCCTACATTTTTATATCAAATGTGTTATTCCTCATTTATTTCTGTCACACAGAATTGTGATACAAATACTAAAATATTTTTTCTCATTTCTTTTTTTAAAGATTTTATTTATTTGAGAGAGAGAGTGAAAAAGCAAGCACAAGTGGGATGGGAGGGCAGAGGAAAAAGCAAACTCCCTACTAAGCCGGGAGACCAAGGTGGGGCTTGATTCTAGGACCCTGGGATCATGACCTGAGCCAAAGGCAGATGCTTAACTGACTGAGCCACCCAAGTGCCCCTTTTTTCTCATTCCTTATGATCCTAAGGCTCTACATACTACAATTTCTTCCGGATTAAGTTACCATAATAATTATTATTAGAACACAGTTAAACAAAGCAACATAAATACATTAAAACTCTTAATAACTATTAAGCAGAAATTTTTCATTGGGGATGTATCTTTTATTTTGTAATTTTTAAAAATGTTTTTAGTTTATTTGTTTGTTTGTTTATTTAAGGAATCTCTACACCCAACATGGGGCTTGAACTCACAACACCAAGGTCAAGAGTCACATGCTCTTCCTACTGGGCCAGCCAGGTGCCCTGGGAATAGTATCTCTTAATAAGATACAGGCAGATTAAGAAAAAAAGACCTTGCATCCATGGAAGAATATTACTTTGGGTTATTTTTCCCCCTCCCTTTTATAGCTATAAGTGCTGATAGACTTTGATCCATAAAATTCCATAGGTGGAAATCAAGAAGAGTTTTGTTCTAGTAATGTCACTCAATTCTTTAATCTCCTTCCAAGTTATATGCCAAAAATCTCATAATCTTAAGTTATTTTTAATGATCTCCCATTTTAACATGAAACTATCACTTCCACATCACTCTTTTGAATGTATCCCAGTGGAATTTAAATACCATAGAAGTTTGATAACCAACATCATCCTTTAAAATTCTGAAAATTCCTAAAAATTCCACATAGCCCTCTTTTCATTTTGTTGAAAGCAAAAAACTGGAATTTTCCTAATTTGCAATGGGATGTGTTACCAAGTCATTAGGATCATTTACTTTTCTCACTTTTATGTCATCATTTCTAATTGTCCCTGTATTCAGAACCTCTTGAGATTTGTACATACATGGCAAAGTCCATGGGCAGATTTTGGGTAGAAAAGAAGTATTCTTTTTGTTTATAAAATAGGAGGATGACGTTTTATTTATTTTTATTTTTTAAAGATTTTATTTATTTATTTGACAGAGAGGGAGAGAGACAGAGACAGAGAGAGGGAACACAAGCAGGGGAATCGGGAGAGGGAGAAGCAGGTTTCCCGCTGAGCAGGGAGCCTGATGCAGGGCTGGATCCTAGAACCCTGGGATCATGACCTGAGCTGAAGGCCGACACTTAACCCACTGAGCCACCCAGATGCCCAGGAGGGTGGCATTTATTTTTTTTTTATTTTTTTTAAAGATTTTATTTATTTATTTGACAGACAGAGATCACAAGTAGGCAGAGAGGCAGGCAGAGAGAGAGGGGGAAGCAGGCTCCCTGCTGAGCAGAGAGCCCTATGTGGGGCTGATCCCAGGACCCTGGGATCATGACCTGAGCTGAAGGCAGAGGCTCTAACCCACTGAGCCACCCAGGCGCCCCGGAGGGTGGCATTTTAAACAAATTTCTCAGTTTTATCAACTTTAGAAAAGAGTGTATATAAAAGCCCATGTTTTGGAAATAGATTTCCTATGTGTCCCTCATATACCATGGTTGGAAGGCAAATTCTTTAGGTTCCCTTGTTGACTGAAGAATGTCAGGATGCTCATCCTCTTATAGCCAAAGTACAGTTAGTACAATTAGTTAATTTTTTCTCAAAAAACTAACCTCGGGGGGTGCCTGGGTGGCTCAGAAGGTTGGGCCTTTGCCTTCGGCTCAGGTCATGATCTCACGGTCCTGGGATCGAGCCCTGCATCGGGCTCTCTGCTTGGCGGGGAGCCTGCTTCCCCTCTCTCTCTGCCTGTCTCTCTGCCTACTGGGGATCTCTCTGTGTCAAATAAATAAATAAAATCTTAAAAAAAGAAAATTAAACTAACCTTAGTCCTACCAAAGCAGAAAGCAGAGGCAACTGTATTTCACATTTCACATTTGGGGAGTTTAATGACTATGAAATTGCCGAGTTATAACACTGAGAGGAGAGAATGTAGGCACAGAACTTAGCATAGGTGGTTGACAGTCAAAGTAGCTTAAAAACCTATGGTTTTAAAATCTAAACAAAACAAATAATTCTCTTAGCGGTTGGAAATGGAGTCTTGGATATAAATTTTACTGCAATAATAACAATAAAACAGATAAAATGAAAAAATGGCATCATATTGGTGGCAGGTGGAGTGCAGAAGACAAACCAAATTTGCAGAAAAAATTGACAGTTGAAAGAGAATAATAATCATCTCATGATCCCATGGGGAGGTAGTACAGCATAGGGCTTCTTGAGCAGCTCTCAATTAGTCATTCTCAGCGTTCCCTAGGAGGCATTTTGTGACATTTTGTTGTCACAACTTGGAGGAGGGGGGAGATTCCATTGGCATGTAGTTGGTAGGTCCAGAATGCTGCTAACATCTTATCACACAGGAGATAACCGGCGCAACAAATTGGCCCCAGATGTCAACAGTACCACGTGAAAGCCATGCTAGAGCACCCAGGGTTGCGTCTCCGCTAGGCCAATTGCTCTGAGACCCTGGGTGAGTGACTTAGGCTCTTAAGCCTCAGTTTTCTCATCCAGGAAAGTGGAGGGATGATAACAGGTAACATTCACTGAGTGTTGATGTGCCCAAGTACCGCTCTGAGTGTGTATTTTCATTTGCTCCTTCTAAGATCCTTAGAGGCACTGTTGCCTCATTTACAGATGACAATAAAATAAAGGACATAGCACGTGCCTAGGATACAGTAAGCATGAGTACACAATAGCTGTCAGTTCTTAGGGTTTTTTTTTTTAAGGCTTTTTTAGGGAAGTTTTAGGTTTACAGCAAAATTGAGAGGAAGGTCCAGAAATTTCCTATATACTTCCTGCCCCATACATGCATCAAGAATTCTTGAGATGTCTTTGGTGCAAAAAGGTGGTTTTATTAAAGCATAGGGACAGGACCTGTGGGCAGAAAGAGCTGCACTGGGGTCGTGAGGAGAGGGCGATTATACACTTTCAAGTGGGGAGGAGGTTAGGGAATAACATAAGTCTCTAGGGAATTTTGGAAGGAAGGTTTGCAGGACCTTGAGGGGCTAGCCATTGTTAGGAAAAGGTCATTTATTACTGTCTAATAAAACGTTAGTCACGAGACCCTTCAGATGCATATCAGTGGGTCATATGCTTGGGGGATGACTGCCAACATATATCTTGGGTAGTAGAGACAAAAGAAGTTTCCAAAGGAATTTTTATATGTTAAAGTAGACTTACAGGATCCTGGGGATTGGGCTAAGATTGCCTTTTGCTCTTAGCAAAGTATCAACATTGAGAGTTCCTCAAGGAATGTCACTCTGCCTGTTTTATGGACTTGTCAGCAAGCTGTAGGTAGTCAGGAAATTTTTTTCTTTTGCCTTTGTTTCCCAATCAATGCAGAGCCATTATTAACACTTCCCATTCATTAAAACTGATGAACCTACATGGACATATCAGCATCACCCAAAGTCCATAGTTTACATTATGGTTCACTCTTAATGTTGTACATTCTCTGGGTCTGGATAAATGCATAATGATATATAGTCACCATCATGGTACCATACAGAATAGTTTCACTGTCCTAAAAATCCTCTGTACTCCGTCTATTGATCCCTCCCTCCTGCTAACCCTTGGCTATCACTGATCTGTTTATTGTCTTCGTAGCTCTACCTTTTCCAGAAGGTTATGTAGTTAGAATCATACATTATAGGACCTTTTTAGATTGGCTTCTTTCACTTAGTAATACACAGTTAAGATTTCTCAGTGTCTTTTTATGGCTTGATAGATCATCTGTTTTTATTGCTGAATAATATTCCTCGGCCCTGATGTACCACAGTTTTTCTGAAGGATATATTGCTGAAGGACATCTTGGTTGTTTCCAAGTTTCGGCAATTATGAATAAAACTGCTGGGAACATCCATATGCAGGTTTGTGTGTGGATGTAAGTTTCCAAATCTTACAGTAAATATCAAGGAGCATAATCGCTGGATCATACAGTAAGTACTTAGGTTTCACAAAAAGATGAAGCGAGCAAAGCATATTTCCTTTTCCCCAACAGTCTTGGCTATTCCTAATAAAATTCCTTGGTTCTCTGACCTCTCTACTTAAAGAAAATCCTTCTCTGTGTTTAGAAAAAAATGTAATAACTTTTTAAAAAAATTTTATTTATTTATTTGACAGAGATCATAAGTAGGCAAAGAGATCACAAGTAGACAGAGAGGCAGGCAGAGAGAGGTGGGGGGAGCAGGCTCCTTGCTGAGCAGAGAGCCTGATGCGGGGCTCGATCCCAGGACCCTGAGATCATGACCTGAGCTGAAGGCAGAGGCTTAACCCACTGAGCCACCCAGGCGCCCCCCAAAATGTAATAACTTTTAAGCATCTTGGGTAAGAAAACAGATATACCAAGAATGAGAAATGCATTCTACGGATTCATTTAATAATAAAAAACTTGTCTGCCATAGGAAAACTAGAAGTTCATATTTTTTGGAGGAGGTATTAACCAAATAATGACATAAATATATAATTATGTACTGTGAAAAGCCTTATGAAGACAAAGGAGCTATGAGATTCTGTAAGATGGGGACCTGATAAAAATATTAGCAAAATATTAATTATTTTACTTCAGCAAAACATAGGGTTTCAATGGACCTACCGTAGTTTATAAATTGTTGTTATATAGAGAGCTTCAGATTTAATAACTTAGCAAATATGATAAGCAGACAAAACAGTCCAAACTATTCCTTCAGTGCCTGTACAGTCTAAATCACAGGAGCTTAACTGTTGTGTCACTCCTACAAGGTTATCCTTGAGTCTTCTCTCTTTCATATCCCACCCATTAGCAAATTATTGGTTAAATTTTCATTTAGACCATTCCTCCTTTACACATTGCCATTAATCTACACCAAGCCCCATCATCTCTTGCCTGAGCTACTACACTAGCCTCCTAATTCATTTTCTGGCTTGTGCTCTAGCTCACTCTCAATTTAGTCTCTATACTGTAGTCACAGGGGTCCTTTTATTGTGTCACTCTGAAAACTTTCTAGAGATTTCCATTTTACCTAAAAGAAAAGGCAAAATCCTATAGCCGCCTACAAATCCTTCAAATCTAGTCCTCTCCAGTCTTTCTTCCTTGCTATAGCCGGCCACATTCTGCCTCAGGGCCTTTGCACTTGCTCTTTCCTCTGCCAGCAAGTCTAGCTCTCTCCCTTGAGGGCTCTGCTCAAGTGGCACTTGATCAGGGAAGCCTTCCCCCAGAGCACCCCATGTAACACTATGACACCCATACATCCCCCTCCCCCACAGGCACAGGATCCCTATCCCCTTTCCCTGCTTTATTTTTCTATTTTAATTAGCAATATTTAAAGAACATAGAGATTCATTGTCCTAGCTCCCCACTAGGGCATGCACACCCTGAGGGCAGGAACCCATGTGTTGGCCCTAGCACAGCGCTTGGCCCTGGCCCGTGTGGCGCTCGACACTCGTCCAGTGCTTCTGCTTGCCCATCTGCATCTACAGCCCCTGAGACAACCGATCGGCTTGTCGCGAAGCTCCTTTCTTTATGCTCCTTTTGTAATAATTTGGGAAACATCCACAACAGAGTAGGAGACAACACTCGGCCCCCCCAGCGAGGGACCCCAAATCTCCCCCCGGCACCCATCTGTAGATAACGAGACGTCGGATGAGCGGCTCTCCGAGGGCGATCTGGCCAGGCTCGTGAGACGGTCGAGCTCAGTTTGAGGGAGAAGGAAGCACTAAGTTTGGAAACCAGGTTAGAAGGAATTGGGAGGAAAGTGGTCCGGCCTGATTAAAAACGCGTGCTTAGGGACGCCTGGGTGGGTCAGTTGGTTAAGCGGCTGCCTTCGGCTCAGGTCATGATCCCAGCGTCCTGGGATCGAGTCCCACATCGGGCTCCTTGCTCGGCGGGGAGCCTGCTTCTCCCTCTGCCTCTGCCTCTGCCTGCCTCTCTGTCTGCCTGTGCTCGCTCTAACTAATAAATAAATAAAATCTTAAAAAAAAAAAAACACGTGCTTATGCCTTCACCTTTTTTGTGTCTAAGGGCCACCGCTTTTAGCCCTTCTTGCCTGGGGAAAGCGCTAAGGGCCAGCCAGGGCCTCCTGAGGCGGCGCTGAGGAATGGCCACCAACGGTCCCAGGTGTCTACCTCAACCGGAGCTCTGCCCACGTTTGGTTGTTAGCCAGCTGTGCTCAATCAGGGACAGTGTAAATACTCTGCTCACAAAATGCGCTTCAGTTTTAGTAGGAAGTGTTGTAACCTAACTGGGACGTCCTCAACCGATCACCTCCAAAGAACGGACCACGAGCATCCATCATGGCTGCCGGCAACAGCGCAGCGACAGGCAACCGAAAGAAAATGGCGCCGGGGCGCGCGGCCAGTGACGGTAGGCCCAGGCTGGCGCGGCCATCTACGAGCACCAGCCGGGCGCACCCTAAAGACCTGCCCGGGCTTAAGACGCCTGAAGATCCTGACACTTGGCGACTGCAAAATGGAGGACAGTTATTGTGTCTGCAAAGCAACTTGCACAAGGAAGCCCGGGTTCCGGCCCGCGTTCGGAAGCCGGCAAAATCCTCTATTCTCCAAACAGAATGCGTTACGCACACTGCGCATCTTCGCAATAGTGGGCCGGGTAACGACGCAAAGAATGTTACGTCGCACCGGAGGCTCTTCCCCCTCACCCCACCCCACGTTCTAGTTCAGGTGGCGCGAGAGCTCTACGCCCGCTTCGTACTTTATTTTTCTTCTATTGACTGCAAAACGTGCCCGTCTGCGCAAGTGACGTAAAGTGCTTCCAAGAATACCCTTAGTACTCCGCCAAGCCCTCGGGCTATTCCAAGACGCTGTTTACGTATCGTCTCCGACGTACGTAGCGTTAAGCTGGAGCAGTCTCAGCGCCGGCCGCCATTTTGTGCAGTCGCTGGGAAGGAAGGAGACGCCTAAACCGCGGCACTGCCGGGTTTGAGCGTAGCCAAACCTACCCGCTGTTTTTATAACCCCGATTCTCTGTGTTTTGCTCCCGTCTCCGACGAGAGAGGCGGCGACGGTGGCGTCTGCGACGGGAGACAGCGCGTCGGAGCGAGAGAGCGCCGCGCCTGCCGCCGCCCCAACAGCGGAGGCGCCGCCGCCATCGGTCGTCACCAGACCGGAGCCGCAGGCCCTCCCGAGCCCGGCCATCCGTGCCCCGCTCCCAGATCTTTATCCGTTTGGGACCATGCGCGGAGGCGGCTTTGGGGACCGGGACCGGGACCGTGACCGTGGAGGGTAAGGGGGGAGGGGGAGAGGGAAGGCCTCGAGTGTGCGTGGGCCGGGGGGAGGGGGAAGGTTGTTTGCTGAGGGAACCGCAGCCTGCGGCGGAGCGGGAGAGCTGGAGCGGACTGCAGGCCTGGGAGCGACGCCTCCGACAACCGGAGGCGAGGCGTTCCTGGGACATAAGAGCGGTTTGGTGGGTGGGCCTGCGCCCCGGGCTCATCACGGGTGACCCGGCGAGGGGGGGGCGGCCTGGCGACGCCGCAGACCTGGCCGGGCCTCGCCTCGCTGCCCGGCTTTCGAGCCCGGCGGATTTGGGCAAGTCATTTGATCTCCAGGCCTCCGCGTTCCTCTGTAAAACACGGATGTTCTTGCTGAGAAGAGGAGGAGGTCTCCGAGGTCGGCCTGGGAAAATCTTGATGCCAAATGGCTTCCCTTACGTTATCTGTCGCCAGAGAGGACTGTGAATGGCACTGCAAAGTAGAGACCAAGAGGCTGATTCCTACTTTAAATACATCTTTAAATCCCCTTTAGTCCTATTTCAGATAATTCGAAGGGAGCACATTGGACAGTGAAGCAGGGGAATTGTTCGCCATCTAAGTGATCATATTTGAGGAGGGAGGGGATTTTTGTTTGTTTGTGTAATTGTTACTACAGTATTCCCCCCCCGTGGGCCGTCCTTTTTTCCCTCCAGTTGGCCTGGGGTATTTTCCCGGCATGGTTACAAAGTTTTGGATGGGATAATGCCACAGTTGAAAGTTAACAAAATTAAACCTGAAGTCTTCCCAGATAACAGATTGAGATCTTAACATCAGTTAAAGGAAAAAGTTGCTTAAGAGATTCGTGTTTGTGCTGTTTTTTTTTTTTTTTGTAATAAATCTCTTATCTTTGGACAAAAAGTAATGGAAAGCCAGTTATTGATACATACGTGACCTTGTGCAAGATCCCTGGACCTTTGTGAGCCTAGTGGGCATCATCATTGCCTTTACTTTGCGTTGTTCTCTGGAATTGAGGTACTGTGTGAAATTGTTAGCAGTAGGTGTCCTGTTAATGATATTTTCTCCAAATATTTTGTCTTTTGTGATTCAAACACAAGACTCCTTATTCTAGTCACAAGCACTTCAATTATCACCTGAATTACAAAATAAAAAATTTTATACCTTGTTAGGAAGGAAAATACATAATCTTAGTGTTAAATTTAGAGGGCTAGAAATGGAATATTTGCTTACTGTTTCACAGTATAGCTATATTTAGAAGTGAATTTCGGTGCAGCCACTTAAGACAAAGAATTTGACATTACCCAGCAGAAAATGACCCAGTAATTCCTCTCTTAAGCTTTATACCCCAGACAGTAAAGCCCAGAGAAATCCTTGTACATGTTCCCCAGCATTCATGGACAAAAATGTTTTTACCAGCACTGGTGACAGTATTGAAAACCATTCCTATGTATGGATAAAGTGTGGGTGTCCATACAGTAGAATACAATACAGCAGTGAAAAGAGAAAACGCACATCGACATGGATGACTCACAAACAAGTGAAAACGCAAGTTGTGGTAAAAAAGGATAAAACCTGTAAGGATACATATGACAAGACCCAAAAAGCAAGATTAGAGGTGGTAGGTACAGGGAGCTACCATGGTACTGATAATGTTCTGTTTCTTCGCTGTGCGTGTTTGGTTTGGAAGTTCAACCATGTATGTTCATGGTTTTATTTGGTTTAGTAGTATAACCATATATGGTTTTTTTTTTTTTAAGATTTTATTTATTTATTAGAGAGAGAGCACAGGCAGACAGAGAGGCAGGCAGAGAGGCAGAGGGAGAAGCAGGCTCCCTGCTGAGCAAGGAGCCCGATGTGGGACTCGATCCCAGGACGCTGGGATCATGACCTGAGCCGAAGGCAGCCGCTTAACCAACTGAGCCACCCAGGCGTCCCTAACCATATATGTTTTAACAATGAAAATTAATTTGAAAAAGTGAATCACTGATCCATGCTTGACCCCATATTGACTATCAGATGACATTCTTTAAAAGCTTTAAGAACTTCAAACAGAATGGCAGTTTTTCGTAAGGTCAAAATTTTTTCTATTTTTTATTAACATATAATGTACTGTTAGCCCCAGGGGTACAGGTCTGTGAATCACCAGGTTGAATAGCTATATTCTTAACATTAACGAAGCTGAAATGGATTATTATTTTGAAAAGGGAATGGAAGTGTGGTCAGTGTACATGTAAAATCCAAGTTATGTGCCTTGTACATTTAAACTAGCATGGTAATTGCATGTAAATACACAAATCTTCAGACGTGCATTTATTGCAAAGCAGTCAAAATATTTAATGAACAGTATAGTATGCCAGGGATTAGGATGTGTACATCTTTGAAGGATGGCAAGAATGTGCTCAGAAATTCTGTAAGAGTAAGAGGCCATCTTGAATATTGAAGGAAGCTTTAATTAGAAAGGTGGAAGACAGCATATTTTTAAAGAACCCTGTATTTCAAATTACATCAGTGGTGTAGAATGATAGATCTTGGTTAAATGGTCAGGGCAGTAGACAGATGGGAAAAACCTCTTTCTTCCTTTGAATAAGCCTTAAAAGGAACGTCACTTTCCAGAGTTCTGTGTTCTTGTGGATCATTAGTTTAAGGTCTGGGTAGCATTGGAATGCAGGAGCAGCATTGAAACAGCACCTTCTAGGAGCCACGTAATTATTATAAACTAGGGTGACAGTCTCTAAAAATTGGTATTACAGTTTTTTGTGAGCCTGGCGATCTAAAAAACTTGGCTTACCTATTACAAATCTGTGTTGCTTCATTTGTTAAAAAAAAAGGGGGGGGGGTTGATCCAGGTGGTCTTTAAAGATGATTGTTGTTCAGTATTGAGCTTTGGGCCTAAGGGCAAGGTGAAGATGTCATACTGTATCTCCAATGTATGTATATATCTTAGCTTCTGTTTTGATTCCTGATCTCTCTTACCAGTTCATTTGTGTAAATGGAATCCATCAAGTTCTATCTATTGAGTGAAGACACTTAGTAGTCCCAAGAAAATTTTCCCGCCATCAGTCTTTGTATGTTTGTATTTAGAGAAGTGTCTAACTGAGTAAGTTTTAGGAACACTTTGAATTCCAGGAAATTGAGACCCTTTAAAGTAATACAGCCACTACCTGTCAATTACAAAGTGGAACCATCAGCAAGATGATGTTCTTGAGTGGCTTAGAGTGGAAAAGGGAAGTTAAATTCAAATTCAGGAGTAAGGAAACTGAATGAAAACATGGTGAAAGTATATACTACTTGTAGAAGAAACAATGCCCCACACTTTAATAGGTTGAAGTACGGAAATGAAGACCCATCTTCACGTTCTAGGAAAAGTTGGAGCATTGCTAGTTCACCTAGTGGTTATTTGTATTCCAATTGAACTTGCCTGTTAGGAATGTTAGGTAAAACAAAGATTGGCTTTAAACTTTAGTTTTTTTGTGTTTGTTTTTTTTTTAAGATTTTATTTATTTAGTTGTTAGAGCGAGCGAGCACAGGCAGACAGAGTGGCAGGCAGAGGCACAGGGAGAAGCAGGCTCCCCGCCGAGCCAGGAGCCCGATGTGGGACTTGATCCCAGGACGCCGGGATCATGACCTGAGCCGAAGGCAGCTGCTTAACCAGGTGCCTGGCAGGCTCAGTAGAGCATGTGACTCTTGATCTTGGGGTCATGAGTTTGAACCCCGTGTTGGGTGTAAAGATTACTAAAAAGAATGGACTTAAGTAAAACCTTAATACTTACTTTTTATGGTAAATTTATAGTTAATAATACTATTTCCCTGGGAACAAAAAGGTGGAGATGAAGAGGAAAAAGAGGTCATAAAACAGTTCTGGCTATTCATTAGCGTACTAAGTGGAAGAGTAGCCTACTAGTCTTAGAGGGGGCCCTAGTAGTTTTCTTTAGATTAGCAGGCAGTAGGAGTGCTTATCACAGTTCTAGATGAAAGGTTCAAGATACTGTTCCAAGTATGGGGCGACTGGGCTTGAAATACATTTTTTTTTAACCTGTCCACAGTGTTGCCTTTAATTTGAACATAAACTAATGTCTTCGCTTGCATGGATGTCTGAATATTACCCAGGAATAGAGACTTCTGTTTTACTCAATTTAATATCTCCAGCACCACTTAAAACACTACTTGGTACAGTGACTGTTTGCTCAATGAATACAGTAATGCCAACTTGTACTGAGTGATTACTATGCCTGATACTTTCTTAGGTATCAGGCATGGTAAGTAAGTATACTTACTTTCTTATTTTATAATGATAATATAGATGAATAAAATAATAAACATGAAGATAATACTTTATCTTCATCTCAGTCTCCGAAGTGATAGTATTATGTCTACATAAGAAACTGGAGTACAGAGAAGTTAAATTGTTAAAAATCATATCATAAAAGGCAGAATCAAATTTCAAACCTTTTCAGTAATTCTAGAATCTGGTTGTAACCCCTATTAGTTTTCTAAACAGAGTTTGATTTTTCACCTATTATAATCCTATCTGTAACAATATTATTGGATAGTAAAGAAGTTCTATAAACTTTTTTCCCATACCTTTGAATAAGGGAAAAAAAAACTTATTGGAAGGGGCCGCTAGTATCCTAAGAGAAAATCTTTTGCTTGTTTCATGCCACCTAAGGTATATTGCTTTTAAAATACTAATAAACTAAAAATCTTGATGTTTCTAGATTCGGTGCAAGAGGTGGTGGTGGCCTTCCCCCGAAGAAATTTGGTAATCCTGGGGAGCGTTTACGTAAAAAGAAGTGGGATTTGAGTGAGCTCCCCAAGTTTGAGAAGAATTTTTATGTAGAACATCCAGAAGTGGCAAGGCTGACTCCAGTAAGTTTTGGGGATTGATTTCTTTATTTACCCTTTCTATACACAATAATGACTAAGTCAACATATTAGGCATATGATAGAAAGAACATTTGGACCCAAGTTCCACTACTTCTCCCTCTTCCTCGTTCTGACCATGGGCAGATTATACTTCTGAGTATCTGTTTTTCTCACGGGGAAAATGGAACTCTTCTCACTTGCTACATTGACTCACAAAGTTGTGGGGGGGAGGTTCCTTACAAATTGGTTGAAGTTAAATATGTATGAAAGTGCTATTACAGCTGTTAGAGATGTATTTTCCAGTGTAATCATGGATTAGATCATTTTCAGCTTGACATTTACATAAAATTTTGCATGTTTGGAATAACTTACTCTTTTTTTTTTTTTTTAATTGTGTTTTCTTCCATAGTATGAGGTTGATGAACTACGCCGGAAGAAGGAAATAACAGTGAGAGGGGGAGATGTTTGTCCTAAACCTGTATTTGCCTTCCATCATGCTAACTTCCCACGTAAGTGTTCTTCAAACCAGGATTGTAATTGTTAATTTTTATTGAACAGTACACATGGGTAGTGGGTTATTTAAAGGTTTTGAGTCAGGTTCAGTATTTTGTTGAAGAGGCAAGTAGAAACCTTTCACAAAGATGATAATATATGTTTTTTGTTTTTTAACTTCAAGGCTGGAAGTAAATGCTGTATTGTTGCATAAGAGTTTTTATGCTTATCTATAAGTTCTTTGTTTTAAAACTTTGAGTTTTTCATCTTCCTCTAGAAGTTTTGCCTCTGCCTTTTCGAAAACAAAGAAATTGCTTTCTAGCTGGGTATAACTTGGCAAATAATATGTGACTAACCATGTGCCCATGCTCTGTTAGAGACGCTAGGTCAGTGGTTTTAAAGTATTGAAGGGAAGGGATAGCTAAGGCAACAGTCCTCTGACGTAGTAGTCAGCAGGTCAGAGATTCGGTAACTAAAGAAAGAAATTGCACTTTTCTTGGAGAGAGATAAAGCTGGGTAAATCTTTCCTTTGATGAGTTGAACAGTTTTTTAGAATTCTGGCTGTGTCCTTAGTTGTACCTAAAAGTACTAACATCTGTTCCCTTACAGAATATGTGATGGATGTGTTGATGGATCAGCACTTTACAGAACCAACTCCAATTCAGTGCCAGGGATTTCCTTTGGCTCTCAGTGGCCGAGACATGGTGGGCATCGCTCAGACTGGCTCTGGGAAGACTCTGGCGGTAGGTACCACAGCAAGGGAATGTTAACATGATGGTAACTTATTTTGCTATTCTGATTATCCCGTTAATTCTTAATTCTTAAAAAATTCTAATTCAGATACTATAGGTTATATTTTAGGTTTCTTAGCTATGGGAAATGTGTGCAAGTATTTTGTGTTCGAATTTACCTTGCACATAATATGTAACAGTTTTGAGTTCTGTTCTCACTTTTGCGGTTAGGCGTTATCAGTTAACTGTGATAACTTAGGATAATGGCTTAGTTTTGGAATAAAGACTATTGTTCTTTCTCCTCTTCTCCCCCAGTATTTGCTGCCAGCGATTGTCCATATTAACCACCAGCCGTACTTGGAAAGGGGAGATGGCCCAATTGTAAGTGTGTTCATAATTCTAAAAATAACCACAATTTAATGATAATTGTGTTTCAGGCACTATGCTTGGCCTGTGTTTTCAGATTTCATTCTCCAACCCACCTTCCATACCTGGAAATGAAGTTACCTCCACCTTACTGATAAAATTTTGATACAGTGCTATTAAGTGACTAGTCTAAAGTCATACAGCTGTTAAGCGGCTGAGTTTGAATTTGAACCAGTCTTGCTCTCAGCCGCTGTGCGAACTGCCCTCATACTGCTACATGATACTGCATTTATTCTGCAGTAAATTCTAATACAGTTTTGAATTGCTTATTGATTCTGTGAGGAATAAGGAAGCATGAAATGATGTACCTGCCATGTATATGTAAGTCAGATTTAGGCTGTGTATTACTTGTGGTTCAGTAATTTTTTTTTTAAAGATTTTATTTATTTATTTGACAGATCACAAGTAGGCAGAGAGGTAGGCGGGGGGAGGGGGGAGCAGTCTCCCCGCTGAGCAGAGAGCCCAATGTGGGCCTCGATCCCAGGACCCTGAGATCATGACCTGAGCCAAAGGCAGAGGTTTAACCCACTGAGCCACCCAGGTGCCCAGGTTAAGTAATATTTTTGTAAATGTTTATAGGGTGGTATGGTTTTCTGGCTTGATTATTTTCACTTAAGCTACTTTGTGTAAAATGCGCATAGTGGTTATGGAACACTCACTACCTCCTTAACCTGTTTTTTAAAAATCAAGGGATGCCACGGGGTGCCTGGGTGGCTCAGCGGGTTAAAGCCTCTGCCTGTGGCTCAGGTCATGATCCCGGGGTCCTGGGATCAAGCCCTGAGTCGGGCTCTCTGCTCAGCGGGGAGCCTGCTTACCTTCCTCTGCCTGCTTGCCTCTGCCTACTTGTGATCTGTCAGTAAATAAATAAATAAATAAAAATTTTAAAAACAATAAAAATAAAAAGGGATGCCTGACTGGCTCTTGAGCTCAGGGTTGTGAGTTGGAGCCCCATGATGGGTGTAGGGATAACTTAAAAATAAGATCTTTTTTTTTTTTTTTTTTTTAAGGTTTTATTTATTTATTTGACAGAGAGGGAATGCAAGCAGGGGGAGTGGGAGAGGGAGGAGCAGGTTCCCCACTGAGCAGGGAGCACAATGTGGGGATCCATCCCAGGACCCTGGGATCATGACCTGAGCTGAAGGCAGACGCCTAATAACTGAGCCACTGAGGTGCCCCTTAAAAAAAAATCTTAAAAAAAAAAGAGCTTGCGTTTCATACATTTTTACAAATAGGTACATTGTTACAGTGTCTCAAATGTTCACAGAATATTACATTGTTATATGAAATATATTCCCTATGGCTAGTAGAATTAGCTTCATTATTGTTAGCTAATATTTCATGTATCTGTACACAGAACAAGGTGTGTTGTTAACAGTGTATATGACAACCTATTTCAAAGAGTTCGAATTTTGTGTTGTGTATAAGTCATTGTTTCTGCCTACACGTCTGAGAGCTTAAGCGAGAAGTCAGAAGTGCCTGCTTTGCTCTTTCCTTATTCATTTGTTTTTTTCCTAATAGTTAATCCATGGTTGTTTAGTTAAAAGTAGGTAACAATCTGTAAATCCACTCGGATAACCCACAAACTATAATGCATCCTGTATCAAAAGTAAATCCCATATCAAAAGCATGTGTCATTTCATAAGCTAAATATTCTCAGTTTTTTCCATACTCCAGTGCACTTGTCTTAACCTGTGCCTTTCCCATCTCCTCACATAATTTTAAAGTACCAGATTAGACAATACAGAAAGAATTTAGATGACCTTTTTGGGTTTTTTTCTTTTTTAACTTGGAATAGGAGTCTTAAATATGTGTCTGTTTTAGTGTCTAGTTCTGGCTCCTACCAGAGAGCTTGCCCAGCAAGTGCAGCAGGTGGCTGATGACTACGGCAAATGTTCTAGATTGAAGAGTACTTGCATTTATGGAGGTGCTCCTAAAGGTCCTCAGATTCGAGACTTGGAGAGAGGTAATTAAAAAAGGATAAAGAATAAAAAAAGAATAAAGAATTAATGATTTTTCTCAACTTAACAGTTTTTATCAGTGAAGTTGGAGAGGAAAATAAAATAGTGGGTTCTTGTTGGAAAAAGAAAGTGTTTCAGCAGCTTAGAAATTCTCAGGTGTGGCTAAATTGCTATTAAAGGAATGTTTAACGTAGTTAAGAGACTGAAACTGTGGCAGGCGATTTGATGATTATACATAAATCTTTACGTCATGCTTTCCAAGTATTGTGTTAAAATTTAGCTAGTGCTCTGCAGCATTGAATGTAGCCACCAGAGCTGGCGCTTCTTAGTTAGCTGAGACTGGTACAGTGTTTATAAAGAATTCTTAATTGGCTATATCTTTGGTGCTGTTTTACAGGAGTTGAGATCTGTATAGCTACTCCTGGACGCCTGATAGATTTCCTGGAGTCAGGAAAGACAAATCTTCGCCGATGTACTTACCTTGTTTTGGATGAGGCTGACCGGATGCTTGATATGGGCTTTGAACCACAGATCCGTAAAATTGTGGACCAAATCAGGGTGTGTAAAACTGATGATACCCTGTCTTTGTGCTACTTGGCTGTCACAGTTCCTTAGCCTAAAAGAAAGCTTTTCTTCCTGGTAGCCTGATAGGCAGACATTGATGTGGAGTGCAACCTGGCCAAAAGAAGTAAGACAGCTTGCAGAGGATTTCCTTCGGGATTACACCCAGATCAATGTGGGCAATCTGGAGTTGAGTGCCAACCACAACATCCTCCAGATTGTGGATGTCTGCATGGAAAGTGAAAAAGACCACAAGTAAGATTTTACTTTCGATAATGCTGTTAAAGCTTTCCTAATAATCCTGCCAGAGTTAAAGCACTAAAGAAGTCTGAAGTTTTTTGAGGTCCCAAAACAGTAAAAGCAGCACTAGCTTTTCAACTACCCATTCTTTATCTCATTCTCCAGATCACTGTGGTTACAAGCAAGGGTTCTGCACCCTTAAAATTAAGTCCCAGTTCACATAGTTATCAGCTGTATAAAAAACGTGAAAAGAAAGTACTGTAGCTTTCAAGAGTTGATATTGTAGACATAGCTTTTACATTATGTATGGGGAGGTCATCTCTGAATGTGTGCATTTTTACATCTCTGAATGTGTGTCTTGTCTTCAGGTTGATCCAACTCATGGAGGAAATAATGGCTGAGAAAGAAAATAAGACAATAATATTTGTTGAGACAAAGAGACGCTGTGATGACCTCACTCGAAGGATGCGCAGAGATGGGTGAGTACTGCGCGGACGTAATTAGTCACAGGTTTTGTATATATAGCTCAGTAGGACTTTCTAAGTTGGTGTGATGGATGTTCTATACTATTTCAGTAATATCTGACATGCACTTGGCTCTTCAGATGGACAGGGGAATCTATTCATGTAGCCTAATGAACCTTGAGACCGTGTGGTAGTGCTTTTTAAAGTTTAATTCACCTCTTTTTAAAATATTTCTGAAATATTGGTCACTTTTTTTCTGACAGTTGGCCAGCTATGTGTATCCATGGAGACAAGAGTCAACCAGAAAGAGATTGGGTACTTAATGGTGAGT
Source organism: Taxidea taxus jeffersonii (assembly GCA_003697995.1). NCBI lineage: Eukaryota > Metazoa > Chordata > Mammalia > Carnivora > Mustelidae > Taxidea > Taxidea taxus. The sequence goes on along the minus strand of ML100903.1, from coordinate 15,945 downwards.
TCAGAACTGAACATCGTCCATATTCTGTTTTAGGGATGGGCAGACTTTCTGTAAAGGGTCAAGAAGTAAATATTTTCTGCTTTGCAAACTGTACAGTGGCTTGTGTCACAGTCATTGGCTCTGATGTTACAGCAAAAAGATGGTCATAGGCAGTATGTAAAGAAACAGTCTTGCTTTGTTGTAGTAAAATAGTTAAAACAGATATTGCCAGATTTAATCTGTAGGCCAGATTTGGCCTAGATTTGCTCTCGTTAAATGAGTATTAGGACATTTTGTAACATATCTCTACTGTTCTTGAAGGTCAGTAATACTGGCTGTTCATATTTTCTCATAACTTAGACCACCCTTTATTTAATAAGATCTTGTCCTTATTAATGTTCTGATGTTTATCAGCCTGGAAAGTTACCCAAAACCCTATGCTGTGGGGTTTTAGGGGTGATTTTTGGTGTTGTTGGGTTTTTTTTTTTTTTTTTTTTTTTTAAGAGAGAGCTGGCGAGCAAGGGGAGGGGCAGAGAGAGGGAGAGAGACTCTCAAGCTGACTCTGCGTTGAGCTCAGATTCCTGTGTGGGTGTCAGTCTCACGACCCTGAGATCATGACCCAAGCCAAAACCAAGAGTTGGACACTCAATGGACAACGCCACCCAAACGTTCCTACTTTGAGGATTTTTATGGAGGCTTCATAACATAGGCCTGATTGATAATATTAATTCAATCTCCAGTCTCTCTTCCCTTCCCCAGGGGTGGGGGATGAGGCTGAAAGTTCCAAGCTCCCTTATAAGCATGGCTTGGTTTTTCCAGTGACCAGCCCCATCCCGAAGCCCTCTGGGATTCCACAAAATAGTGTCTCAGCACAAAAGACAACTCTCATCACTCAGGAAATTCTGAGGGACGTGGGGTCTCTGTCAGGAACCAGGCAAGGTCAAAGACCAGGAATAGAAGATTCCCCTAACCACCTATGTACAAGGGTTTTAGGAACTCAGGGCCAGGACTTGGGGGCAGAGACTAATATACATACTTTGTTATTTCAAAGGAAAGTAGTGTTTCTCCTTTGATTCAGCATCTTAAAATTGCTTCCTCCCCCACCCCCTACTTGTAGCTTTATTTCATTTGGAAGGTAATCTCAGTGTCGTAATTTCAGGGGAAAACATTCTAGCACATTTTAATTTTGTTATAAATTGCTACATAGTTAATAGTAGTTCATTATTAGAGGTGGGTTTTTTGGTCCGTTGTTCCTCTGCTACGAGTGAGTATAATAAAGATTTTCAAAGACCTACTGTTTCCCTTGAATTTAAAAGAGTTTGGCATGTTCTGACACCATTATTTGAAGTTTAACCTGGTAAAATAAAAAGGCCAGGTAGTTAGGAATGTTTGTATGGTCATTTTATAAAGGTAACCACTTAGCCTTGGTTGTATAACTTGGCTTTCTTGGCACTCTGCTTGTTTTACAGAGTTCCGTTCAGGAAAGGCGCCCATCCTCATTGCCACAGATGTAGCCTCCCGTGGGCTAGGTTTGTATAGATAGGGGTCTCTGTCAATGGTATATGTATCTTTCGGTTTAAAGATGTGTTTGTCATTTCAAACTAGAGTTCGTATATATGTGTGTTGAGATAATTGTTTACGAGAGAAGAATACAAAGTGTGATCCCTCCCCCAACTTTTTTTAACCTTGGTTTTTGTTTTTTTGGTTTTTTGTTTTTCCTTTTATTTTCAAAGTCTCTTCCTGCTCCTGACAAATGGGCTTTGGTCTGCAGCAAGGCCTAGGCATGACTATGGAAACAGTTAGAGGGACAGGAGACATTCAGTTGAACAGCTCAGCTTCTTCCTGGTATTACTCTCTTTTCTGGCTGGGTAGAATGAGCCTGATTGAACCTAGCTGATAGAAGCTGTGTCCGCAGTTGTCCTCCCTATACCAGTCTATCTGTACTAGATGCGTATGTGGAAGCCCAATTCCATGAATGCTAACATAATATATTCTTGGGATTTAATAAGTCTATAAATGTGTTATCATTCAGTTAAATCTACATTGCCCAATTTTATTTACTGGTGTAAAATTATCATGGACACTCAGTTATCCCCTCTTCCCACCCATGTTCTATCATCAGTGCTGTTTTCCAATTTGAGAACTTCATTTGAAGCTCGTGTTCTTCTGGAGTTTTCCACCCATTATGATTTAAGATTTAAAGAACAATTTTGTGGTACTTTATCCCGTTATTCTGAGATAAACAGGTATAACTCAAAACTTTTGTATTAGAAAAAGATGACATTATCTCTATCACAAAGATATTTTTAAATTATTGGCAGGTGTTTAATTTCTTGCCTAGTAAGGTGAGAAGTACCGTATTCCCTTACAATACTTAACATAAAGGGGATAAGTGTTCAGCCGGAGTACAAAAGAATGAAGGCTTTCTATACATAGCACTCATCATTCCCTCCTTCAGAGGTGGTGACCTGCAGCCATGACTGAAACTTGTCTCTGCCCTCTGAGGTCATGTCTGGATCTGTGCGGTTAGAACTTGGGCCTGTTGGGAGAAGAGGCTGAGGCCTGAAAGCAGTTTACACAAAAGCTTTCAGTGATGGTGGTTTTTAAACAGGCTTGCTATGTGCTGGTAGCTTCTTTGTGCATCTTGCCTAGACAATTAAAAATATTTGTTCCTTTTCCCCTTGCATTCTAAACCAAATCAATTGGCTACCATTAGAATAATTTAGACTCTTACCCCACCCCCACTCATCCACGTGAGGGGAGAGGGAAGGTACCTGAGTCTGTTTCTTGTTACTCAGCATCAGTGCTTGTTTCGGGCCCCTTGTTTGCTGCCTTGTAAAAATCAAAAGGAGGGGGAAAACCCACCAAAATGGCAGAATGCTGACCAAGGTCCTACAAGATCCTGGAAAGTGAAGGCTTCTACCTCACAGACAGGGGTGCAATTTTCAGCTGAGTCACCAGGCCTTTTTTCACTTCCTGTCGAGCGATGGCCTCTTAAATGTTCCCTTCAGGTAAGTTCTTCACTTCCCATAGTTTTACGATAGTCCTCCTCAGGAAGCCACTATTCCCTTTCCACTGAGATAGTTTTAATTTTTTCCTTTTTTTTTCTTTTTTTTTTTCTTTTTTTTTTTTTTTAAACTACACACTGTGAAACTAAAAGTATTGAATTTATTTTGTTTTGTTTTTTAACAGAAGCTTTGCTAGCAGCTGCAGATCACTCAGTACATGGCCGAGGCAAATCTGCATTGGCCCGAAGCCGCTCTAGATGAGCCTGTTGGTTCCTTTCAGTCCCGCCCACTTAGCGATCGGATGCTCAGGCTATGTCCTAGGGCTTGTCAGACAGAAAGTTGTTCTCCTAGGCAGCTGGCCAAAACATTAACTTCTCAATTTCTTATCCTGCTACAGCATCTTCTCTAAAGGCAGCAAGATTATATTGTGGCAGCGCACAAGTAACATCAGGGCAGGCTTGACTGGAGAAAACCAGATTCTGCGCTTGCTCCTATGTGCCCTCAGCCAGCTCTGTGTGTACACACAGGACACCTTTCTAGTGTGAAGACCTGGCACCATGTCTGTCCCCTCTTGAAGCCCTCCAGAAATACTCCCAAGTCTTAGTTTCTGAACTGTTGACTTCAGTCCCCAGTGCTTTCTGCTAGGAAAGCACACACCTGTGCGTTCAGTGCAGCCCCTCAGCTTGCTCTGCCGCCCATGGTCAGACACCGTGGGACTAAGGAGCATTATTCTAGCTCTGAAGACGTGGCCATGGAGCATAATTCCCATCCCCCTACCTTCCGTCCATCCTGGCCCTGTCCATTTTTGTTTTTCCTTTGTTGCATCAACGACCCTAGCCGGAGACTCACGCTGCCCCCTGTGATAACTGCCTTCTCGTCTTTCTGGTGTGATTTCAGGACTTTAGGGGTCAGTAAAGACTGAGGAGCCTTTATTGTAATAAGAAACAGACATTAATGCCCCTTTCTTCACAGGCCCTTTAACAACAGCTGAATTTTTTTTTTTTAATCATCTCCCCTTTCCCCTGAAATTAATCCAGTCTGGGCAATAGATGCAGTCTGACCCTTTGGATGTAACTTACATTTTTTTATTAATTATTTTTTTCTACAATCACCCCAATTATCCTTGGGGGAGGCGTTGGAGGACCTGAAATTTTTACCCGAACCCAGGTTCTCCGGCGCTTGGCAACCAAATGGGGCTACAGAGAAGCATCTAAGCCAGTTCACAGAGCGAGCGTGTGTGGGGACTTCTCACTGCCACGGACCCTTGATGCATGCTCCCCGCGCTCCAGTGGTCCCGTGTCAGAAGGCGGAGTTTTCGAAAGGAGGCCGCCAAAAATAAAAGGCAAAGAGACGGGATCGGCTGCAGCGGTTTCCCAAAGGAGGAGGGAGTGTGCATCGGTCTGGTAACAAACAGAGAATGTTTTTTAATTATTTATATCACAAAAATCTGTGTTTTATCTAGGATATTTCCTGAATATTCTTTGTAAAATGCAGATTTTTTCCACAAAACATTAGGATTCTTTGTTATATTAGATTTGTTTGTTTAAGTAGGTAAAAAATATACATTTAGCTGAAAGCATTACACTAACATTTACATACTTTAAGCATTAGGAGGTTATTGAACCCAATTCCCAGCAGTGGATAGAACATTAAACTGTATCTCAAGGTTTCATGGTTTTTCCCACCCTCTTTGGCTGTTTAATTTCCCAGGTTATGTAGACGATCTTCGATAATTGAAGCAAGTACTGAGTTGAAATAACCTTGAGTTGAGCAAAAAACAAAAGCAAACCAAAAAAAAAAACACCTCATTTGGCAGAGCTGGGCTTGGTTTGGTAGTACAGTGAAATTTTAGTGTAATGTGCTCTTGTAATTGAAAGGGGAAAGCTAATTCAGATAATTCTGCAAAGGAAAATAGGTGTGTACTTAACTTTGGCTTTGATGAGTTTTTTAAAATATGAGAGCAGGCATTTTTTAATCTAAATATTTCAATTAAGTCTCCTTGAAAATGTAGTAATAAAGTATATGAAGTTTCTTTTTTCATTTTGCTCTGTGACTGGTTTAAAGGTAAGTTTGTTATACTACTGGTAGATTTTGCCAGGCTTCTCCCAACAGAGTAGAAGTAATTTGACCTCGTACCTAATTGGTGGTACCACTTGCCTTCTGCATTTCCAGTTTTGAAAAGGAACTGGAATTTGGTGACGATTCCTGCTGGTATATTGGTTAAAATACAGAGGCAGGAGTTTGGATGGTTGGATGGGGTTCCCTTGGGGTTTTACAGCTTGGTAAAGATGCCACTTCCTGTGCATGTCCCGAGAATCATTAATCCTCTTTTACTCTGTTGGGATGAGTCTTTTTTTGTTCCTCTGCAGAGTGGTTACTAACTTAATCTTCTTTCCTCTTGCTGTCATCTGCATTCGTGCTTCCCACCTGTTGTTGGCATGTCCTTTACCTTCTCTTTCCCTGCCGCACCAACCTCCACACTGACTCGTCCTTGGCTTGGAAGATGTGGAAGATGTCAAGTTTGTGATCAACTATGACTATCCAAACAGCTCAGAGGATTACGTGCACAGGATTGGCCGAACAGCCCGTAGCACCAACAAGGGCACTGCCTACACCTTCTTCACGCCAGGGAACCTAAAGCAGGCCAGAGAGCTGATCAAAGTGCTGGAAGAGGCTAATCAGGCTATCAATCCCAAACTGATGCAGTTGGTGGACCACAGAGGAGGCGGCGGAGGAGGGGGTAAGGGTAAGTCCTGGAGTTTTCCAGGTACTGCCAAGGTATCTATGTGTGCTTATTGTGCCCCCGCCCCTTTTTGAGTATGTTGCTTAATAATGGGACAGTGATTAGTAGTTTTTCATAATCTCTCTTAAGTAAGACCACATGAAGGGTAGGGGTGCTGTCAGGATTGTCCTCTTGCAGCCCAGTATTTCCATAGATGGTACGATAAAACTGACCTTTGTGTTTTGAAGTACATGGTGCATGTTTAGAATTAAGCTGAATTCCAGTTGCTTTTAATACCTTCAAAAGCCTCAGTGTATACTAGATTTTTGGCTTTTCAGGTGAAGAGATGAATGATTTCACACTATTCTGTGGTCTTAGAAACAGGTATAGTTAATGGCTCTGAAAACTGGGTAGTTGCAAAATAGACTAGGATCAGAGCTTCTTGACAACCAGTTTGGTATTATTTTGTTCCAAACTGAGCTGTGCGCTAAAGCTGTTAAAATTACTCAAGAAGTTTCTTAAATAACAAGGTTTTTGGAATTGTGGTTTGGAATTGTGCCTAGGATCCCAAAGCTTTGAGGTAATTGCGATGCCATCAGGTCCATAAAGGAATGTTTGAGAACCACCGCGTACTAGTAGAGGGTCTGGGGAGGGTGGTCGGAACTTAGCTGCTTGTCTTTTGTTTTTTAACCAATGGTAAGTCACCTAAACTTCTTTCCTATTGTTCCTGCATTTTGAAGATTGTGTTTCTTGGTAAATCCCCAAAGGGGAAAAGGACCTATGGTGAGAAGTGGAATGTTCATTCTTTTGAGTATGTCCTATAAAAGAACCAGATTACAGGTAATAGTTTTAAAGTAACTGATTTCGAGGCTGTCCTAGCCAAAGATCAAGAAGGAAGGTTGAATACTTTAGTACCTCAGAGAGTTTTTATATCTGGTTGTGTTTGGGTTGTATATTTGGCATTATTGGCATTAAAAGTACCTCGTGTCCTCCCCTCAGGAGGTCGTTCTCGATACCGGACCACTTCTTCAGCCAACAATCCCAATCTGATGTATCAGGATGAGTGTGACCGGAGGCTTCGAGGAGTCAAAGATGGTGGCCGGAGAGACTCTGCAAGCTATCGGGATCGTAGTGAAACCGATAGAGCCGGTTATGCTAACGGCAGTGGCTATGGAAGTCCAAATTCTGCCTTTGGAGCACAAGCAGGCCAATACACCTATGGTCAAGGCACCTATGGGGCAGCTGCTTATGGCACCAGTGGCTATACAGCCCAAGAATATGGCGCTGGCACTTACGGGGCTAGTAGCACCACCTCAACTGGGAGAAGTTCACAGAGCTCTAGCCAGCAGTTTAGTGGGATAGGCCGGTCTGGGCAGCAGCCACAGCCACTGATGTCACAACAGTTTGCACAGCCTCCGGGAGCTACCAATATGATAGGTTACATGGGGCAGACTGCCTACCAGTACCCTCCTCCTCCTCCTCCCCCTCCTCCTTCACGTAAATGAAACCACTCAAGTGGTAGTGACTCGTGGAGACATACTACATTTAAAGGAACGCTGTCTTTCCTTTTTTTTTTTCTCTTCCCCTTTTTTCTTTCTTTTTCTTTTTTTCTTTTTTCCCCAACCATTGTGATTTGTCTTTCATGCAGATTAGTTAGAATTCACTGCCAGGTTTCTTCTGTCCGCCAGAATGATCCAGTCTGCAGTAACAGATTTTGTAAAAACAGAGAGAGAGAGCTGACTGGAAGAGATTTTTTTTTTTCCCCAACTTCTTGCATGTTGAGGATACTTGAGCTATTTTTCATCTTAAAAGAAAAAGTAAGGTATTAGGCCCTTTTGTGGGAGCCCATTTTCTTGTTGTCCTGAGTTGGGGGGGGGTAGGGGGGAGGGTAAAGGGTTGAATTCTGCAGAAGAAGATGGCATCTGTGCTTTAGGTTGCTTTCCTTACTGGGTTAGAAAACCAAGAGGGAATTCCCTGCACATTTTCTATAATGTTTTTTTAATGTTCCTCAGGCCTGATGAGTTTTTAAGACAGTGCTTTCTTTGCCATTGTCATTTTGGCTGATTGCTTGTTAAGTGCATTTGACAGTTTAAAAAAATTCCTGATTGGTTTTGTCTCCCTCCTATTCTGCCTTGCCCCATCCCAATTACTGAAAAATAACCATTTTAGTCCAGTTAGACATTGAATTTTTGAGTTGAGTGTATCTTTTAAATTAAAAACCCCAAGTGTTTATTGCAATGGTTAAATGTAGCATCTCAGCATCTGGTGGGAGCTGCCTGTCTCTCTTCCCCACATAACCAGGGACCATCTGTGAAATTCATTTTCCGACTAGATAGCCGCTCGGAGCAGAATGAACATAAATGCTCACTGGAAATTCATTAACCAGTTAAATAACTTAACCAGTTAAGTATGCATTCACCCTGCAGTATAAAAAACGACCTTTGATTATAAACAGAATATACTCTGGCAGATTTTCTTTCTAAACTCTTACCTGTAGAGGTAGAACGAAAGCACCTCTTTGCTAGCTGCTCAGCCCTTTTGGCCAAATTATCTTGAATAAAGAACCTTTGGGGTCTGTTAAGAAAGCTCTTAATTCTCTTCATACTCTTCTCTGCAGTGCTTTGTAACAGCTTTTGGATGCAAATTTTCTACAGCATCCTTTTGCACTCAGCTTTTTACAGGTAGGTAGTGCTTAAGGAAAGTTACAGAGGACTAAAGCCTAAGTCCTCACTTTTCTTCCTGAAGGTAGGTGAGTTTTTCCCCTTCATAGTGATAACTTTTACTGAGACCTCTGCAGCACATGGGCCTAGGAGGAGTTTTCTGCTCTCGTGTCACTTTAACAGGACAGGGAGATCAGACAGCCCCAGACCCTCTTCCGTATCCAGTGTTAGAGTATTAATTCATTGTGCTCTTACTGGGTGTTCGTGAATAATGTAGTTAAAGGGGGAGCGCTCCACTGCATCCTTCGGCTAAGGCCTGAGGGTGCCTGCTGGTTTGTAATAATCTAAATACTTGAGGGTTTTTTTTTTTTTCTTTGTTTTTCTTTTTAAAATTCTTCAGGGAGAGAGAAGGGATGGTTTCTGAGGGGTTCTGAAAAGTGTGGTTGAATGTGCAACATACAGGTAGGTTGTCAGCATAAGCTGAAATGTACGCATGTAAGAACTCTGGTGTGTTGTCTCCCCCCCACCCCCCCGCCACATTTTCTTCTTAACTTTACTTCCTTTTTCCCGTTCTTGAATTTGAGGTTGAGGGAGGATGGTAGGCACAGGAAAACTTGACAAAACTGCTCTGTGCTTTTAAAACCAAAGTGCCCCCTCACTCCCTGCCAAAAAAGGAAAAATCACTATTTTTTGGTCTAAGCCCTGACCAGCCTGTTACAGATACTTCTTTCTACACCAAAACTGTTTTTAAACAGGTGCCACCACAAGGGATGTCCTGCTTACTCTCTGCAGGTCTTAAAGCATCGCTTTGTGGGAAAGGTCTCTGGGCAAGCAAGTGGTAGTCTGCTGCTTGCTTCCCTTTTTCCACCAGGGATGTTGTGGTCATAAGTAAAAACAAGAGCATATTCCAAATCTCAAAAGCTATTGCGGCCTGAGCACAATTGAAGTCTAGCAGAGTTTTTCCTAAGTAGCTTTAGAGTAACTCTTCTGCTTCTCTGTCACTCATAATTCAGGTTCTGCCTTTGCCTCAGAGCATGAGCAGAAGAGTCCTCATGTGACGCTAGTTCTATTGCAGTCCTGGTTGAAACTCCTATTTAAGCTATGGGGCTGCTGCTCCCCAGTTCCTCCCTAACAATTCATTGTGTGGACTTCTCTCATCTGAAAGGTTGGTGGCTTTTGCTCGGGATCAGTGCTCTGTTCACGTTCTTGCTGGTCTCTGAACACATTCCTGTTGCGTTAAGACTTGAAAGATTTGTAGATGTGTGATGTTCAGGCACAGGATGCTAAGAGCTGTGTTACTCTTCTTAGTTTGTAAATTGTCCTTTTGATACCATCTTGTTTTCTTTTGTAGGTATAAATAAAACACTGTTGACAATAAGGTGTGACTTTTTATTGTTTGAAAATTCTGACTATAGTCCAGTGGTAGTTTTTTTAAACAGTTTTTACTTGCTTCAAGACCAAGTCTGGGGGTGTTGAACTGAGTAACCACCTTAGCACCTCGAAATGTGAAAGGGAGGTGGGATCAATGGTCTTAATGGAAGAATCGGGAGTCCCAAAGCAAAAAAGCCAGACTCCTGGTGGGTAAAAAGCTTGGGCAGTTTTTTTCTTATTGGTAAATGGTCGCCATGGTAAGGGTGCCCCCCAGGTTACTGGGACTAAAGTACTGGGTAGAGCTGCCTCGAGCCTTAGCAAGACCCTCATCTGCTTTACTGGTGAGGCAGAAAGCAGAGTCTAGCCAGAGTTTGGAAGTTTGGCTTTTACTTGTGGCTTGAAGACAGATAAGTGAAGTAACACTTCACTATAAGACTAGATCACCTGTGTATCATTCCCTAAAACTTGATCTGGAAAGTGAAAAACAGCATGTTCTGATACTTGAAGTCTGGTTTTGGGGGGCATCTGCTGTATACACAGGTCTCTCTGCAGACGGGACTGACTGTTCCTAGCGTGAGGCTCTCGCTAGGACATTGGGGAGCAATAGTTTGACCCATACAGGGGTTAAGCACCTATGGTTTCTTGATAACTCAGGTGACCTGGGGCCCCATGCTTGTACAATTCACCTAGGTTTTTTACTGCTGCTATAATTTAAGGGACAGATTGGTGAGAACATTTTCTACATACATAGAATGATCAGTGCTTTGCTGAAATCCACACTAAGCATTGTTCTTGTTTTAATTTTAACATTTGGCCCAAGTCCTGTAGAAGTCCAGAACATTTCAAATAGTTTTGTTCAGTGTCCTTATTAAGGCGTAGAACCATCTATGGGACCCTCAAATTGGCATTGGAAGACTTAACTTCTTTCCTTTAAGGACTAGAAGAAAATGGAGATGAAATTAGAATTTATCACACTGATGAAAAGACTCCCTTATTAACTGCAGTCTCTAGTTCCTAGTTCATAATAGGTGTCTGGCTGTTAAAGCCAAGGGGGAAACTTCATCTCAGCGTAACTACAGATAGTAGCCCCCCCACCAATCTTGGTTACTGATCCCACTTTCCCTTAGGCTGTAAACTTGACCTCCCTTTCTATTCCACATAGTCCAGTGCCTCTCCACTCAAGATCTGCCCACACACGGGTGACCTGAACAACCGCAGCTGCCCCATCCCTGGTCTCCCTATTTGCTGCCTTTTACTCTACACAGCAGCTGCCCGGCTGGTTCTTCAGCCTTCCAGTGGCTGCACTTGGCAAACCTGTAACCCCCGAGCCTTCTAGTCCTTGTCACACCAACCTGGTACCGTTCTAGGGGCTCCTACATAAGCCATTCTCTGGAGTGTTTCTCCTGTATTTTTCTAACCAAGTATTACGTCATACATACTCCCACAGTTCCCTTCTCTCTACACAGTATGCACAGTACATCCAGTATGTAAATGCTCTGTGCTCTTTTCAGGATACTTGTTTCCTGAAAATGCTCGTTCATCTTCCATCAGAGAAATAAAAGCACCGTGAGAAGCTGAGACTTGTATCTCTACGTTCACTTCCAGATCCCCTCATACTGAATGGGTAGCTCCCTGTGCCCGTGCCAGCAACCCTGCTCTGTTCTGGCACCTACCTTTGGTCACGTACAAGTAGAAGAAGTCACAGTAGAAGATGGTCTGTACTACTCCAGACACCACTGCAATCTGGTCGTAGAAGTTCTCCGTCTGGTACCGTCTGATCCAGTTGGCCAGATAGAGTGCCCGGTACAGCCCAAGAAAGAACAGGTAGTGAGTAGTGATGGTCTCAGCCTCTCCGGTTTTACTGATCATGAAGAGCTGGGGCAGGATGGCCACTGATTCCAGGTAGATCGAGAAAGTCCAGAGGATCTGAGCCAAAGAGATAGGTGGCCAGAGGAGGTGGATCAAGACCATGAGGGGGCCCATCTCTAAAAGAATGTAATTACTAAAATAGTATGTTTACTGGAGTAATCTAGTGAAGCAAAAAGAAAAGTTTCTGAAATAATCTGCGTCATTGCACCCCCGTCTCTGTAAATACGAAATATTTCTAAAAGATGAAAGCAAACTGCTGTTTGTTTTTTTTACATCCCATGAACATAGTTCTTTAGAACATAGTTTTTAACTGTTGCAGAACCTTATTGTCTAAACTCATCTTAATTGATGCCATCGTTTCTTAGAGTGCAGTCCGTGAACACTGGCTTGCAGTCCCCCAGATTCTTGGGCTGCAGCCCAGATCAGCTCAGCCTGGACTGTGCTCTAGAAGCCACCTGTTGGACAGAAGTTCTCAGTAGCCTTAAGTTGGTGCTGTGATGCGTGCTTTGTTGACATAATAACCATCTGGATGTCCCCATTTTCAGATTACCAATTTTTAAACTTATAACAATATAGGAGTAATCATCCCAGCTGTACCAAAAAGCAAGCCCAGATACTACAGAGGATCCGCAGGGAAGGATGTTAGGGAACATGTTTACCTTACCTTTCAGAATTAATACTCTGGCTCCCTTCCCTTACCTCCAGGGGAGTAAAACTGTAGTTCTCAAGGAAGGAGAGACCAATGACAGGGACCAGAAGAAACTCCAGGCGGAATGTGTCATTCTCACTGTCAAATGTTTTCCGAAATTTCCCATAGATCATGTACACTGTGACATAGGCACAGAGAAGAAAAACCACCTAACAAGGGAAAGAGACACATGGGAATCAAGTCATTTTCCAACCTGTTTGCTGGGCTTCCAAGCCACCCTGAGGTGGGAACTACCAAATCAAGGTCTAGTGCACTGGCCTAAGGGGGACAAAGCGAAATGTGTGTGCAATTTCTCCTGAGTCACTGGCCTAGATTCTGAAGCTCATGACCCTTTTGTTAAGTAACTTGATGCTTCTAATGAGGACCGAAGGCACTAAGCATGAAGACTCGAAGGTGCCCAGGCTTTTCCTCGGTGCAGAGGGTTAGGGAGAAGGCCAGCGTTGGTCTCTGTCCAAGGATTTAGCTGTGGCTGGAATGCCAGGGCTCTCTACTCAGATTCCTGGATCTGCCTCAGTGACTTGTGAGCATTCTTGCACTGGGACTGGCAGCCTTTGAATCAGCAGATCCTTCCTTCTGTAGAAAAGCTCTCTTTCTAATCACAGTAGCTGCCCTCCAGCATGTGGTGGTTTTATGGTCTGCCAGAGGTTCGCAAATTTGTGTGTGCATCAGAGTCACAAATGGCTGCCTCTTTCCCTCCTGCCCCGAGTTCCTACTGAGTTCGTAGGTCTAAGTAGGCCTGAACATCTGCATTTCCAGCAAGGTCCTATGATGCTGATGCTGCTGGGTCCAGGAACTCGCTGGGCTAGAGAACTCCTATGTGTACTTCAAAACTCACATTAGTTTCTCACCAGAATTCCAAATACCCTTTGTGTCACCATAGCCCCATGGGAACACATTCACTGCCACCTGTGATCACATGTCCTGTAAATGTCTGTGTGCCAGTCTCTTTCCCTTCTGGGAGATTTCTGTAAAAGGGTCCTGACTTCATGTCCACCTCCGCATCCCCAGCCCCTAACTCAGGGCCCAGCACAGAACATGCCAGAACGAATGAATAAATGAATGAATGAAGTGGCGATCACTTCCTTACTTCATAAATGTAGAAACGTCTCTCTGAGGTTCCTACAATTCATTCATCTATGCCAAGGGCTGGGTCTGCAGTCCCTCTCAGCGCTGTCCAAATCAGATCCTCGGGTAAAGGAATGAACTTAGTAGGTGGTGTTTGCTATTTCTGTGTTGACTTTACACGAAGACCGTGATTTTAGGACTTCAGACTGAAGTTCACACCGTTCAACACTAAACAACATCGTAACCTCTCTGATACGGAGGAGAAAGAGAACTCGCCTTGGTTAAGTATCTTCTAGGCGCTAGGCCATTTACATATACTCTCTCAGATAAGTCTTCACGATAGTCCTGCAACATAGAATTCCCCTCACATAACCTTTCTTCTTAAAAATGGAACTATTAGATGATGGGCCTAACTAAAAACATTTCCCAGCCTCCTCTGCAGATAAGGATGGTCACTAACGTGCAGGTGAGTTACTAGGTACAGTCTGGAGAAAGCTCTTTACAAAGGGCTTACCCAGCTGGCAGACACCCTATTGCCTTCTCCACTTCTAACTCCGTCCTGCCCAGAATGTGGTGTGATGGTAGGGAGTTCCAACATCCATTTTGTGACCCTGAGGCAACCTCGAGGGTAGGCGGCACATTTGGACTCTGTATAATTTGCAGGATCTCTTTTTTTTAAAGATTTTAAAATTTTATTTATTTGTTAGAGAGCGAGCGAGCACAGGCAGACAGAGAGGCAGGCAGAGGCAGAGGGAGAAGCAGGCTCCCCGCCAAGCAAGGAGCTCAATGTGGGGACTCGATCCCAGGACACTGGGATCATGACCTGAGCCGAAGGCAGCTGCTTAACCAACTGAGCCACCCAGGCGTCCCAGGATCTCTTAACTGAATTTCAAGATGGCAACAGCAAAGCATTAAACCCAAGTGTGGGGCTCTTCTGAGCAACTGCATGGGTCACACATCCGTGAGTCCTGGTCACACTAAAATGCTGCTGCAGAAAGGTAAAAGGAGCTGCCATCCCAGCCCTGGACTGTCTATCTCCAGATTCCACGTTAGAAGGAAGGTAAAAATAAACCTTTATCTTACTAAAGTAACTTTTAAAAAAATATTTATTTTAAAGAGAGCACGAGCGGGAGGGGCAGAGACAGAGGGAGAGAAAATCAAGCATATTCTGAGCTAAGCACGGAGCCCAACGGCAGGGCTCGATTTCACACCCCTGAGATCACGACCAGTGCCGAAACCAAGAGCCAGATACTTAACCGACTGCACCACCCAGGTGCCCCTAAAATAACTTTTCTTTAATAAGTCTCTGTTACCAGCATCCAAGCAGTCCTATTCCACTCTACTGACTTTGAAACCTGTGCTCCTTTCACTAACGTATGTTGCCTTCAAGAGTTAGGATGGCTGAAGGGCACCTGGCTAGCTCAGTCAATGGAGCATGTGACCCCTGATATTGAGTGTAGAGCTTTAAAAAAAAGAAAAAGAGCTAGGATGGCTGATTAAAAGCTCAGAAAATGGGGCGCCTGGGTGGCTCAGTGGGTAAAGCCTCTGCCTTCAGCTCAGGTCATGACCTCGGGGACCTGGGATCGAGCCCCGCATCGGGCTCTCTGCTCAGCAGGGAGCCTGCTTCCCCCACACTCTCTGCCTGCCTCTCCACGTACTTGTGATCTCTGTCAAATAAATAAATAAAATGAAAGAAAAAAAAAGCTCAGAAAATGCCTCACCCCAACACAACCTCTAATGGTTATGGCCCAGAGGTGAAGACCTCTGAGTGGAACCAAGAGATGCTCAGTTTCTCCCCAAAAACAGGGCCATGCTTCGAAGCAACAGCGTCCTATCACAAAATGAAGTCCAAACTGTTGACCTGCACCACCTGCCCTCCCCCAGCCCTCTGACGGCAGCCCTCGCCTGCTGAGCCCCCTGCCTGGCCTGGAGTACACCAGGCTTGTTCCCGTCCTCATGGTCTTTGCAACGGCTGTTCCTTCTGCTTGGAATGCTCTTCCTCTGATCATCCCACAGCTGGTTCCTTGTGTCACACAGACCTTGACATTGATGTCACCTCTTCAGAGAGGCCCTGCCTGGTCATACTCCCTGAACAGCTTCCTGTTCATTCTCTATCACATCGTCCATTTTTAAAAACTGTTTTTATGGGGCGCCTGGGTGGCTTCGTTGGGTAAGCATCTGACTTTTTATTTCAGTTCGGGTCTTGATCTCATGGTTGGGAGTTCAAATCCCAAGCTCCATGCTGGGCATGGAGCCTACTTAAAATAAGCAAACAATAAAACTTTTTAATTAAAGGAAACGTCACCCTACTTTAATTATTTGCATAGGCTCATTCCTAATCAAAGATTTTCTTGCTTGTTTTATTATTTGTCTCCCCATTTAGAATAGAGGTTCCAGGGTGCCTAGGTGGCTCAGTTGGTTAAGCAACTGCCTTCAGCTCGGGTCATGATCCCAGAGTCCCAGGATCGAGTCCCACATTGGGCTCCCAGCTCCATGGGGAGTCTGCTTCTCCTTCTGACCTTCTCCCCTCTTGTGCCCTCTCTCACTCAAAAAAAAAAAAAA
>RCUC01127015.1:0-35307 GCA_003697995.1 Taxidea taxus jeffersonii | reverse complement strand
GAGCAGGCTGCTGCTGGGGTGGGCAGGGGTCACGCCTCCTGGGGGTCCTGCGTGTGTGCAGGCGTGTACATGCACAGAGCCCAGAGCCCACAGAGATGAAAGACCAGCAAAGAGGAATCAGCCTGTTCCAGGGTAGCTGAGCTGGTTTCACTAAAACGTTCCCGTTATTTCCTTGCTCTATTAATCAGGAAATCCTGTCCTCTGCTGCTGGGGGCCCACTGGTGCTGGGCCTCCTGCCCATCTCCCTGCAGGGCGGGGGCGCACATACTGATCCCTCTGCTCACTTGACAAGTGCTAACTTACCCCTGAAGTTTTATTTTGGTATCAGCACCGTGAGGGGCCCTCCCTGACCATAGTCCCTACCCCCCCTCCAGCCAGTCCTGCTGAGGCCCTGTCTTTGCCACCTGCCGAGAGCTTTCTGAATGGGAGGTGGAAGCCTCTTGATTCCTGCCAGAAGCCTGGCTGGGGAGGAGGGTCGCTAGATCATGTCAGAGGCTCTCCCCCAAGATGAGCAATAGACCCCATACCACAGAAAGGGTAGGAAAGTGGGAGTGCCTCTTGTCACTAGGAGATCAGGCTGTGGGCATGGGGCTGTGGGGCTCAGGCAGTGCACCCTGAGTGGGCAGACAGCTCAGCCTGGCTGACGGTCTTGTGAGTTGTTTCTGTTTGACGTAGACCTGCTGTGCACCATGAGACTTAACTTCAGATGAATGTTCTAGAACAATCAGAATGCTTTGAAAATGACTCCTGAATGTTTATTTCCTTTTGTAATAATGGGCAGAGGCTTTAGCTACAATTAACATCCAGCTGGTAGGAGCCAGACACTCCGGAAAGGCCGGTGCTTTCATAGGTTTTTCAATGCAGAGAGCTTACGCATACTGATTCCTATCACAAAGGCTGTGCCCTCCTGGGGTGTGATAAGAAACTGTTCGTCATATAGATGGGTTGTTTTGGTTTTTATAGCCTTTTGCTTTTTATGGTTCTAAATGGCAGAGTAGTGAGTGAACCAGGCAGCATGGCTCACGCATAAACAAGGAGCGGCCTCTCTCTCTCTGTGGAAGAGAACAGGCCTGTCCGCTGGCTCAGGAAGGGCTGCGGGGGACTGAGACCAAGCGGCCAGGTCCAGGCCAGTGGAGCGCCTGTGCCAGGCCACCAGCTTCCTTGCCTGGAAGGAGATGGGACACACGTTCTTTTGTCAACAGAGCGCTAGTTTCTTGGGCTGTTTTTTCCCGGGACTAACTTGGTTTGAGGCTAGTGCTCCTTCCAGGCACAGCAGGCCAGGAAAAAATAGAAACTAAAAGACTCACTCAGAAATTCAAGGGGCTGAGAACAGATCGGGTCTCCATTTCAGACTCTGGGCAGGCCTGGCAGCCCAGCCTGGCTCCCCGATCTCCCCCAGCCTTTAACTCAGTGTGCTCTTACCTCTGCGGCGGGGGCGGGGGGCACTCAGAGCCACTGATATTATCAGCACCCGTGGTTCTTTCCCAGGGAGGAACCACTGGTTAGTTTTACTCTGCACAGTTGCTTCCTCAGTTTGCTGGGTTCTAATTAAAACTGGGAAGCTCCTAGGCACACCCGCACTGGCATGCATGGGAGGAAAGGGACCCTGGGTGGGCCTGCTGGGGAACACACAGGACACCCGGCCCATCTCACCCTGTCCTGTGATGTGAGGGATGTTGTGTTTGCACATGGAGGCTCCCAGGGGACTGAATTCTGTTCCTTGGCACCATAATATTTTGGCGTCTCAAATTAGAGAAAAGATCAGCCTTTTTCTTATCTAGACTGTGGCCCCTGCCTGGGTAGTATTTTGGGTCCTAGGCTGTGAGACCCCTTTGGGCAGATGCTGCCCAGTTACACAAGTGGCTTTAGCCTTAGAGCCAGCAGCACACAAGGGGAAGTGACGGGAAACGCTGTTTAAGGAAGAAGCAGCATGATTCATCATGTGTGCTAATGCAGAGGCCCCAGTTCTCTGGAAGGGAACTCACCCCCTTCCTCCGCTGCCCTGGTGTGTGGCTGGGTCACTAGAGGCCAGGTGGCAGTTATGTTTCCAGGATTCCAAATGACATTTGAGGGACCAGAGATGGGTGCAGCTGCTCCAGGAGCCCCCTCCCTGTCCCACCCCTGGAGGCATCAGGGCCCTCTTCCCACCTGTAAATCACACAGGCATAGTTCCCAGCAGTGATCTCTGCAAGTATGTCACTCTCTCATTATATAAAAGGTAGAAATCAGTCCTCACATCCCAACCTAAAAGCCTGTGTGGCCCACATTAAGTGGACGTACCTTGCCTGTCATCAGCCTACCCTGGGCTTTGAGTTACAGGGACACCAGTACCACGCTGACATTTGTATTCTGCCCTAAGACTGTGTTTTTCCATCCTCGGGGTATTTCCACACTCAACGACAGAAGCAGGGCACTGCATGGTCCAAGAGCTGTGTGTGGCCCTGGGGGACAGCCTTACTGCTCCAGCCCCAGCTTCCTATGTGTGACGGGCCTGGTGAGCACTGACCACATGCAGGTACTTATCTGGAGGCCTGCTTCATTCAGGAAGATACCAGGGGCTCTGATGTAGGGAGCTGGGCCCCACAGCAGTTACTTACAGAGCTACGCTGCAGGTCCTGGACAGTGACTGTCTACTGGGTATAGTTTTCACTCGGCAGTGCCCCAGCTAGACCCAATCAGGACAATGGAGGGTCTGGTCACATTATGCATAGTCAGAGTCACTTTCCCATACCCTCGTATGTGCAGGGGTCCAGGAAGCCAGCTTCTGGCTTTTTGCAGTTAAATGCTAACCTCTGCTAGAGGCTGGCGGGCTGAAATGTGGAGCTTGTTACTTAGAGCTGGAGTGGAGATCTCAAAGGAGATCAGAGGGATAAATGGTGCTCTGGACATCAAATGTACAGTCACCCTCCGGCTCTCCACATCTGGGCAGGGCAGAGGCTAGGTAGATGACCACAAGCAGATGAACGCCCAGCTCAGAGGCCGGACTTAAGGTGTTTATGATACTAAGTTGTTGCTTGTTGTGTTTCTTGTTGCTAGCAGAGTGGATGTTCAAAGGCCGGGGGAGGGGGGGGTCACTGCCTTCCTATGAAGTTTTGCAGGAGCCTTTCCATGTGCAGGGAATTGTATATTTTCATCAAGTGTCCAAGATAGTTAACAGACTTGCTGTCTATATTTAGATGTAGTTCCAGAACTTACTAAAAACTGTGTAATCATGAAGAAGAGGAAAGCCCTAAGCATGCTGACCCAGGAGAATGTAGTCAGTACCCCCCCACCCCCGGCGCCGGACATGTGAGGAACCAGTGGTGTTGCTAAGCCACATGCCCCTCCACAGGTTAATGACCGCAGGGCAGCCGCACGGTCAGCACACAGCTGGAGTCTGGCCCCAGATGCGGGACAGCGTCCCCGCCCCCTCAAGGGGACAGCACCCTAAACCTCCGGGGGACACCGTCCCCGCCTCGCAAGGGGACAACACCCCCAAACCTCTGGGGGACCGTGTCCCCACCCCGCAAAGGGACAGCACCCCCAGACCTCTGGGGAACACTGTCCCCACCCCGCAAGGGGACACCACCCCCAAACCTCCGTGGGACGGCGCCCCTGCCCCCGGGGGACAGTACCCGCAAACCTCCGGGGGACAGCGCCCCCACCCCGCAAGCGGACAGCGCCAGGGCGGGGCCAAGGCACCCGAGAGTAGGTGCGGGGCCGCCACAGCCCGGGGCTCGCTCCCCGAGCGGGCCGAGACCCTGAACGTGACGGCCGGCCGACCCCGCCTTCGGCGCCCACTCACCGGCTCGCTGGGCGGCGGGCCGCGCAGACGCCGCGGGGCGGGCAGCTCCGGGCTCCGAGGAGGCGGCGGCGGGGCTCACGGCGCGCACGCCGCGCGGGCCTGTGTACACACGTGACCGCTGGGCGGTCCCGCCCCCTGACCGGCTCCGCCCCCGCCCCCAGGCTCGAGCCGCACTCCAACCGCGCGGGGCGGGGCGGGGCGGGACGGCGCGCCTTCTGTGACCCGAGGTCAGCCGCGTGCCGGACGCAAACCCCGGGCGCGCTCTTGGGCTCCCTGAAGCGCTGGTGCCGGTTGTGCTGAGTCAGAAGGCGCTCTAATCTGTAGGGCACAGGCCCGCCCCCCACCCTCCAAAGGCCGTAGTCTGGTGGGTACAGGTGCACCTGCTCCGCCCCCGCAGCATGCGCTAGCTGCTTCCGCAGTCCCCGGTTACTTCCCGGGCTTGGGAATTACCTTGTCCGCTGAGCGCACCGCAGGAAAACCTCTGAAGCACACAGTGCATTGTTTGCAGCCCCTTTAATTTTGTGGCTGTTGTTATAATTAAACGTTGGGAACGTTTGAAGACCAAGGTGATTTACTCTGCTATACTTCTTATGGTGTAATGGTACCCTTAGCCGCACATTCTGGCTCAGGATCCGAGAGCATTTCTGTCTAAAAATCAAAGCATGCGGGTTGCAAAATTTAACACAGATGTGCTGCGTGAGCAGGGGCTTAGAGGAACTGCAACAAACGAGGATAGCAGCAAGGCTGCTGCTGAGCGCCCTGTGCTGCCTGCGTGCTCATGGGGTAGCTTCCTGACCACTTATTAGAGAGGGAGGTCGTGGGTGAGCTGGCGGGCCAGACTCCCCTTGGTCGAAGGGCCCAGTAGAGCTCCACTCTCTGTCCAGCCCAGGTGTAGACCCCCTTGGCCCTCTTGTCATCACCTTAACTTCTCAGCCCAACACCAGAAGTGGGTTTGTGGGGTAGGCATCTGGCCACACCTGGCACTTCACACCACTACGGGAGCCTTACTCTGCCAGCTCCTCTTCCAGGCACCCAGAGCAGCCTCTGGAGGTATTTACTGCATATGTCATCACCCCCAAGACATCATTAATGCTGCATACACCACTGCTTAATGAACCACTGAAAAGAAAACAATTGGCCAATTAATTCTGACATGTCAATTATAAGAAGCATCCCGATTTTAGAAATGTTAAAATGAGAGAGAAAATGTGTCTTAGCAGCAATGAAATACAGTCCTCTCATTTTAAGTTGCATCAAGGCTCAGAAAGCTTATGCAACTTGCCCAAGGTCACACAGCAGATGGTGGGGTCTGGACTTGCACCCAAGTAAAGCACTCTGCTGTTTGAGTGGCCTTAGCAGAGTTCTGCTCAGAGCCCCTGGAATGCCAGGTCCACTGAGGTCTGCCCACAGGGTGTTTGGTGGCCAGAAGAGCGGCTGCTTGTAACTGGGGTGAGCTGACAGCACTCAGATCACCTGCACTGTCTTGTCGGCAAAGAAAGACTTCCTCTGCCAAGCAGGCAAACAGGGCCAGAAGAATGGCAGAGAGTCTGTGTGTAGGGAGGCGGGGGGTGGGAGATCTTCCAAGTTAGCCCACCCTCATCTGAGCCAAGATCAGTGTTGTATAGCTAGGGAATGTAAATAGGCTCCAGAGGGTTACAGCTTCATATCATGCTGCTAGCTGCTCCCCAACCTTTCAAGCCAGTTCCCATGGATGAGCCTGGCGTCTGTGGGGACAGCAGCACCATCCTGGGCACACGTGGACTGGGGTGTAAGAGCCGTGTGATGGACGTGAATCCTGGGTTTCTAACTGCATCACACTCAGATGTCATTTTGTGAAGACCACGTGCAGTTGGCCTCCCCAGAATTGCTGGTGAGAGTTTCTGAGGAGTAGGAGTCGGGGGCCCTTGGGCCCCAGGGCTGAGCCTTTGTAGCTGCATTCGCTGCGGTCACAAGGCTGGTGCCCTAATTGTGCACTGCACTCTGCAGTGAAAAGGGAGACTCCGGCCCAGTTTTCTGCCGAGATCACGGAGCTGCCTCTCCCTGGATTACAGAAACATCACAATGGCCCTTTGCTTAGCTTAGTCTGGAGACTTGGCAAGTCTTCCTGGTGATTCTGGAGTGGCAGTTGATAAGAAGGGCTGCATTCCACTCTGAGGGGACTCTGGACGGCTGGCTGGGGACCTGAGAGTAACCTGCTACACAGAGTCATTCTCTTAAGGACTGGAGACCAGATTGTGGAGGGTTCCAGCTGCCCTAACCTGGACAGAAAGACAGGGTCATCTTCCTTTTGAAAGGTGCACCTTCTTTCAGTCATGATGGGCTTACACTGTACACTTGATCCTAAGTGACGTGGAACAAGGAACAAGGAATGGTCAAAGTTAATTTGTTTTTTCTTATGAGTCTGGTTTTAGAGTTGGTGACTTCTGTGTGGTTCCATTAATGTAAGTAAATGTTCTTCAGGGCTCCAGTAAAGTATAGTAGACTTTGATAAGGCAGCGTGGAGGGCTTGGTAAGAGATAGCGTCCCATCCTAGGAAAGCCCATGGGTTAGATGGGAGGTATGTGGCTGATGTCTAGCTGTTGGTTCAGAACTGGGCCCGTTGTTTCTCTGTTGTCTTCACAGGCATACACGCCCACAAAGGCAGAGAAAAACTTGGCATGTCATCGGACTCATCTGATCAAACTTTTCTGCCCCAGTTTTAGCCAGAAAGAACTCACAGTCCAGCTCCCACATAACACAGTTAATAAAGATACTCTGTTTCTTAGAGAAAGCTGTTCTTTGTAGATATATACTTTTATTTATATAATCTTAGGTCTGGATTTTATACTATACACATACACACAAATTATGTAATAATGTTAACCCTACAAATAGAACAGCCAGTTACTTTATCAGAAAAGTAGCTCCTTCTTTATTCCAGAATGGCAAAGGAATTGCAATTAGTGCGGGCATAGCAAGGTGACCCACAGGTCAGTCTTAGAACAGAGGGAAGGAGCATGGGGATGCTGCTTGGGACGGGGGAGCCCACTGGAGGAGGCTTCACAATGGCCGGGCTGTTGCTGGGCGAGGAGAAACCTTCATCCTCTGGGTCCTGGGCCTGGGAGCACAGGTTCCTCGCCTCCTTTCCCCCACGAACGCGGTGGAGCGTGGTATATAGTGAAGGTAGATGTGATGTCTGGGCTTTGCTTCAGAGTCACCCGAAGCTAGGGCAGGAGCGGAAAGACGGGCCATACTGCTGAACCCGCAAGGATTCAACATAATTTTGTGTATCTTTGGGATCTCCTGTAAAATTTCCAAAAGAGGGGGCCAAAGTCAGAGACCGCACACCACTGCTCCCAGCACAGGGGCAGGTCATAACGGGCCTGGGGCCTGGAGCCTGGGCTCCGCAGGGCCTGGCTCAGCTTTGCGGCCTCTCGGGCCTCTGCTCCCGCCTCAGCCTCGGCCTGGGTGGGGCCTCATGGGAGCGCAGATTGTGGGCACCGAGCCCCGGTGGGACTTAGCAGGAAGAACTGGAATCTTGAGGCTGGCTGTTTGCTTTTCCTCCTCTGAAGCCTTTCATCGGTGTTAAAAATAGCATGCTCAGGAGCATTTCCTGAACAGAGTGGGAGTAGGCACAGAGGAGCTGGTGCCCAAGTAGGCCTGTGACAGCTGGTTCGGTCCCGGAGTGCGGCCACCTGCCTGGCAGGCTGCACCTGTTGTCTCTTGCCCAAGAAGCTCAGGAGTGGTGAGGCCAGAAGGGCTGCCGTTTCCACAACAGCAGAAGACCCCAGCCCCCAAGTCTGGCCCAGCAACGTGCCAGTATTCTACTGGGCAGGAGGCTTTGGGAGACAGTGGGAGACAGTTCTGCTTGGTCCCCCCAGCACAGCCTGTCCAGCAAAGGCAGGAGGGGCCCAGGCTCCACAGTCTGGAAAAATGTGGGCTTGGGGCAGGGAGGGAGGGGTTTGCTGGCTGCTGGGCCTTTGGCCAGGCCTGGAGCCCAGTGAAGACTGAGCGAGGCAGGGTCCCGCCAGTGGCCTTACTCCTTCTGGCTAGAAAGTGGGGCTGTCACCGACATATGCAACTTATGTGGGGACAGCTTGTCTGAGCCACGCCCAGCACACCCCCCCCCCTCCATGCTGGGAGCACAGAAGTTGCTTTTTTGGTTGTGTTTCTGTTCTGGAGCTTTCCCTCTTTTTTTTTTTTTTCTAGCTTTTTATTTTTAAATAATTATAGATTCCCAGGAAGTTGCAAAAATAGCAGAGAGCAGTCCTTGTACCTTTCCCCCACTTTTCCCTGATGGCTATATTCTGCATGACTCTAGAACAATACCAAAACCAGGAAGCTGCTGTGAGCACCGTGACACAATGCTCGTGTGTCCCCCCACGACCACCAACGGCAAGACACAGAAAGTCTCCTCCACCGCCATGCTGCCCCTTACATACACACACACACACACTCTCTCTCTCTCTCTCTCTCTCTCTCTCTCTCTCTGTGCCCCTTCCTGGCAGCCACCCATCTGTGGTTGTATCCTCACGAGGATGTTACATAAATGGAGCCATCTGGTATGTGTCCTTTGGGGATGGGCTGTTTTCACTTATCCTGACGTCCTGAGAGGTCCAAGTTGTTGTCATGTACCATTGGACCACTCCTTTTTACTTCCCAGCAGCAGTCGGGGGACAGAGGGCCGGGTTAGCGTTCACTCACCGCT
This sequence comes from Taxidea taxus jeffersonii, assembly GCA_003697995.1. Lineage (NCBI taxonomy): Eukaryota > Metazoa > Chordata > Mammalia > Carnivora > Mustelidae > Taxidea > Taxidea taxus. The sequence continues at coordinate 26,836 of RCUC01127015.1, read as the reverse complement.
CGGAGCTCAAGCTGCATCCAGCTTGGAGCTGCTACAGACCAAGCAGCCCAATAGTTGTGACAGGTTTTTGCGTGGACATAAATTTTCATTTCTCAGTTGCTGGGTCATAGGGCACATGCACATTCAGTTTTTGAAGAACCAGCCAGACGGTTTTCCAGGGCGGCCGCAGCATCTGTGCCCTCCCAGCGGCCAAGTGTGGCCTTGCCGGCCCTGGCGGTGGTCCCCGCAGCTCTCAGCTGCTCCAGCAGGTATGGCGTGCTCCCTCCTCATGTTCTCAGTTTGCTGATGCACCGTGATAGCACGCATCTCTCTGTGTGCTTATTTGCCATCCCTGTACCTTCTTTGGGGACGTGTCTGTCTCTCCCATTTTCTAGTTGGGTTGCTTTCTTCCTGTCGAGTTGCAAGAGTTCTCTGTGTGTTCTAGATATGAGACTTGTGTTATCCGTGGGGTTTGTAAATACTTTGGCCTGGCCCCTCAGCAAGGTCTTTCCAAGAGAAGAGAAAAGCTCCTCACTTTTGGTGAAGTCAGTTTATTGGTTTTTTTTTTTTTTAAGATTTTATTTATTTATTTGACAGACAGATCACACGTAGGCAGAGAGGCAGGCAGAGAGAGAGGAGAAAGCAGGCTCCCTGCCGAGCAGAGAGCCCGATGCGGGGCTCAATCCCAGGACCCTGAGACCATGACCTGAGCCGAAGGCAGAGGCTTAACCTACTGAGCCACCCAGGCGCCCCAAGGTTTTTTGTTTTTTTTTTAATGGATCTGCGTTTAGTGTCATGTTTAAGAAGTTCTTCACTAATTCCTATGTCCCAAAAACTTTCTCTTATGTTTTCTTCTAAAAGTTTTATATTTGATAGATAAGTCTATGAGCCATCTGAGTTCATTTTTGTATGTTAATATTTGTGAGGATTAGGTCAGGTTTTTGTTTTGTATACTCTCTTTACCCAATGTAGGGCTCAAACTCAGGACTCTGAGATCGAGTGGCACGCTCCTCTGTCTGAGCCAGCCAGGCACTCTTTTCTTTTCTTTTCTTTTTTTTTAAATAGACTATTTTAATGCCAGTTTTAGGTTCACAGTAAAGTTGAGCAAAAGGTACAGAGATTTCCCATATTCTCCTGTCCCCACCCACACAAAACCTACCCCCATTATTGCCCCCCGCCCCTGCATGGTGCATTTCTCACGGTTGATGAACCTATAGCAACTCGTTATCACCCAGAGTCCATGGCTCCCTGTAAGCGTGCAGTCTGGGTCACATACATTCTGCAGCTGTGACAGGTGGAGGACAGATGTGGAGGACAGACGTCTGCCCTACAGCGTCATACAGAGGAGACTCGCCACTGGAAGAGCCTCTGTGCTCTGCTGATTCCTCCCCGCCCTCCACCCTCATAACCCCCTGGCACCCACTGATCTCCGCTGTACCACCTTTTCCAGAACATCATACAGTTGGAATCGTTCAGTGGAAGCCTTTTCAGACCAGCTTCCTTCACTTAGGGATGCACATTTACGGTTCCTCCTCCGTGCCCTCCATGGCTTCAGAGCTCACTTTTTAGTGCTGCACAATATCCCACTGTCTGCGTGGACCACAGTTTGTTTATCCTTCACCTGCTGAAGAACATGCTGGCTGTTTCCAAATTTTGGCAGTTAAGAATACAGCTGCTGTCAACATCTGTGTGCAGGTTTTGGTGTAGATCTAAGTTGTCAGTTCCTTCGGGTAAATACCAAGGAAGATGATTGTGTGGATCATGTGGTGAGAATACGCTTCGTTTTGTAAGGAACTGCCAAACTGTCCTCCAGAGTGGCCGCCTCATCTCGAATTGCCACCAGTACCCTGCGGCTCTGCGTCCTTGCCAGCACCTGCTGGGGACAGTGTTGCAGGTTTTGGCCGTTCTCGTGGGTGTGTGTGATATGTGACATTGAGAATTTTTCGTAGGTTTGTCATCTGTACATTTTCTTTGGTTCAAGGTTCTTTTTTTGCCTGTGGATGTCCTGTTGCTCCAGGATCATTTGTTGAAAAGACTGTCTCTCCTCCAATGAATTACTTTTACACCTTTGTCAAAATTCAACATGCAGATGAGGCAGTTTTGGGCTCTCTGTCCCTTTCTGTTCGTGCATGTGTCTCCATCAGTAGCACACTCTCTTGATTGCGGTGGCTATACAGTAAGTCTTAAAATGAAATAGAGTGATCCTTCCTACTTTGTTTTCCTTTTTCAGAATTACCCTAAGTATTCTAGTTCCTCCGATTTGCCATATAAATCCTAGAATCATCTTATATACGTGTGTGAAAAGTCTGGCCGCGGTTTTACATGAAAGCGGTCTCTCCTCTTGGTAGGAAATGGCTTTACCAGGTTGGGTTCCAGTCCGAGAACGCAGCACATCTCCCATTTCCTTAGATGGATTTCTTTCATCTGATTTCTTTTTGGTTTTCAGCATACAGATCCTGAATATGTTTTATTGGATTTCCAACTAAGTTTTGGCTTTTTTTTTTTTTTTGAGCACATGTAGGTGGCACTGTATTTTATTTGGGTTTCTGTACATTTATCTCTAAGTCCTAGAAGTACGATCAACTTTTGCATGCTGATCTTCTGTCCTTGATCTTGCTGGATTTGTGAGTTCTCGGAGTTATTTTGTAGGTTCCTTGGGATTTTGTGTATTGACCGCCATACCATCTATAAATACAGGCTGTTACATTTCTTCTCTTTCAATCTGAACGTCTTTGGTTCCCTTTTGCTGCCTGGTCATGCAGGCATAGGACTCTGGGTGTTAACGTGGGCTAGCAGTAGTAAAAGGGTCTTCCTGCCTTGCTCCTGGACTGGCGGAGCAGGTGGGGGTGTGGATGTTATTTCTCAAGTTGAGGAAGCTTCCCGCAATTAGCAGTTTTCTGAGGAGGTATGTCATGAATGGGATTTGAATTTTGTCCAGTGCTTTTTCTGCCTCAGTTGATAGGATGGTGTGTTCTTCCTTCTTTAGCCGATTGATAAGGTGGATTATACAGATTGATTCTTGAGGACTGAATCAGCCCTGCATCCCTGGGTAAACAGTTGCGGTCTGCGGTTCTTTGTATGTGTTGCTGATTAGGATCGTTGCGTTTATATTCATGAGTGATGTCAGTCTGTGGTTTTCTCTGTTTCGTGCTATCAGGCTGGTACTGGCTTCATGGCTGTGCTGGGAAATAGCCCCTCCTGGCCTGTGCCCAGCCAGAGCTTGCGTAGAGCTGCCTCGCGTCCTTCTGTTAGCGGGTGACAGAACTCCAGGGAAACCCCTTGGGCCTGGGCGAGAGGCTCTCTAGGAGACACTGCTGGAGTGATGGAGGCCCTGGCCTGCTGGGGAGGGGAGGGGCCGACCTGGCCCGGAGACCAGAGCTGGGAAGGCCAGAGCTGTGCTTGGCTTGGCTTCCTCTTGCTCGTGGCGGACAGCAGACCCTGCTCACCTGTGGCTTTACGGCTTAGCTCCCGTGTGCCACACACGGCTTCTATCCATCGGACACCATGCCAGGCAGGGCCTCTGCCTGGAGGCTCAGTGGGAGAAAAGTGCTGTGTCCCTGAGCTTTGTAGGGTGTGCCTGTCTGAATCCAGGTGGGGATTCCAAACCCCCTGCAGCATATCCTGTGGATTTCACCAATGATTGGTCCTCTGGGAGGCTGCATGCCCAGGAAATTGGGCATGCAGATGGACCAAACATTCTAGTTAGTAATGTCTATGTCCAACATAGTTATTCTTTCTTTCATGACTCAGAATGATCAACATGATCTTGGAGGCCTGGCACCCTGGTTTTGAAAGCTAGTCTATATTGCCTCTGGGGGAAGGTCTGGTGAGTATTTCATGGTTCTAGAACCCCCAGCCTCTTGGGGTAACTCTACATTCCTCCTCTGGCCCCAGCCACCCAGCTCTTGTCTGCCTCATGCGGGCCTCCATGCCTCCTCCCCAGGACTTGTGCGCTTACTGTACCCCTTTCTCCCACATACGACAGGCCATGCTCTTACCTTGGATCTCAGGTGCTGCGTTCCCACCACTGTTTTTCTTGACCTTCATCCTCTCCCAGACGTTTCAATCACAACACATTAAAATCAACTTTCTCTCCAACTATGCTCCCTAATTGTCCCCTGAGTATTTTAGTCTTCTCATGGAATCTCACTGTGGGCAGATGTCTCTGTCACTTCAGGCCACTGTCGCAGAATGCCACAGCCAGCATGGTTTATAAACAGTGATTTCCCACAGTTCTGGAGGCTGGATGTTCAAGATCAAGGTGCAGGCATGGCCGGGCTCTGGGGAAGGCCTCCCCCAGTTCATGGAGGGCCATCTTCAGGATGTGTCCTCACATGGTGGGAGGGGCGAGGGAGCTCTCTGGGTCTCTGCCCTCATGACCCGTGCATTTCCCCCAGGGCCTCACCTTCGGATAACATCACACCAGGGATTAGGTTCAAGCATATGAGTTTGGGGGAAACACAAATTCGGACTGTGGATGCAGGCATTTTTGTCTGTTTTTTACCCCACAATATATAGGCCACTCAGAGGAGTATTTAGTGTGAAAACATCGCCTAACTAATACGTGTGAAATGAGAACTAGTCCTTGATCCCGGCTCTTCCTGACCAGGAGCTATTGAGCTAAGTTGCCTGGAGAGGATGGGGTTCTGGGGTCCCTTGGGGCGGACACAGGTACTACTGCCAGGCCCACAGGGCAGGCAGGGCTCTTGGTCATTCTACCAGCTGGACCTTGTCCACAAAGGCTCTCAGGCTATACTAGGTACCATTTCTCTTGGGTCCCCCACCCTGAACCCCACAGGTTCAGTAAGTAGCCCTGTGCCTGCTGCTCTCCGGTGAGGCCCAGGCTCAGGCAGCTGCTGGGAAGCATGGCCTGGCAGTGCCTGCTGTGGGGGAGAGCCCCACCTGCCCAGTGCCCGGGCCTCTGCATGTGCCCCAGGGGTGGTAGAGCACAACCTGCAGGGCCTGGAAGGGACAGTGGGTCTGGAGTAGCCAGGTCTGGCACATTTGGGGCCCTCACTGAGCCCCAGGCCCTTCCTCTGTGAAGTGTGGGTACATGGTGGAGGGCATGAGAGTGTACTCAGAGCCATATGTCCCATCCCTGTGTGTGGTGTGCCAGGCCAGCTCCCTCCCCTTCCCGCTCCCTCTCTCAGGGCTGCTGCTGAGTCACCGAACCAGACAGGGGATGTGAAGAAAGCAATCAATCAGAGAGTTCTTAAAGCTCTTGAGTAGTGACACTGGAATGCACTGGAAAATCAGCACATAGATCTTCTTGGACTCAGAAGTCCCAGAATGGAGTCCTTTCCAGGAAACTGGCAGTCTTGGAAACTTTTTAAAAAACAGTTCTGAGTCTCAGTTTCCTTATCTGTAAAGTGGGATGCTGATGCCTGCATCCCAGGGGTTAAGCAAGACAGCACAGGTGAGAACACAGGGCACAAAGGCTGTTCCCACCCTGCCCCCTGCCTTCCCCTTCATCCATCTGGCTCTGGCACAGGCCTCTGCAGTCCCTGTGTGCCTGCCCCCATCATCACCATTGAGCAAGACTCTGTATCAGCCCGTGGGTAGGGGTGAAATGACCCAGAAGAAAAGCACAGGAAGAGTCCATCCCAGGGGTGCTTGGGTGGCTCAGTCGCTAGGTATCTGCCTTTGGCTCAGGTCATGATCCCAGCATGCTGGGATCGAGCCCTACATTGGGCTCCCTTCTTTCTCCCTCTCCCACTCCCCCTGCTTGTGTTCCCTCTCTCGCTGTGTCTTGTATCAAATAAATAAATAAAATCTTAAAGAAAAAGAAAGAAAGAGTCTATTCTGACTCCCGTACCTTGGAGATCCTTATCAGACTGGGAAAATGGGACACCCACACCTGCCAGCCAGCACACAGTGGGCAAACGAAGAAATGGCTTCTTGAGCTGTCCCAGCAGCCAGAGTACAGAGTGTCCTGGGATGCCTGGCTTCTGACCTCTGCCAGAGAGGTGGTTGAGATGCCCTCCTCACCTGTCCCAAACCAGCCCTGCCACTGGAGCCTCCAACAGGCCCCTAGGTGGATTCGGAAGTCTCCTGGCTGCCCGAGTGTGGTTTTTTCTTGCATCCTAAGATTCACCTGCCGTCTTACAAGAGGGAACACATCCTCCAGAAGAGATTGAGCTGTTCACATGATGAGGGAAAATCTTTGTGACTGATTTATTCTGTGGGTCTCTGTTGAACACTTACGTTTGCCTGGGCAGTGTCTTAGAGCCCTACCCTGGGTTCCAGTGGGTATCCACTTTGAGAAGGGCTGCGGGGCTGTGGTTGAGAGGGTGCTCAGGAGGTGAAGCAGAGGTGTCTCAGAAACTGAGGCAGACTGATAATGAGGCTCCAGGCAAAGGGAAAAGCTTGTGCAAAGGACCTGGGGAGGAGACAGCAGGCCAGGTTCAAGGAACCCAAGGGTGCTGTAAGTAGTGGAGATGTGGGAGTGGGGCCAGTGCGCGGGACCAAAGCCTGCCAGTCAGATGGAGGTCCATGTTGTGGGCAGACAAATGAGCGCTGCAGCACTCGTCTTCCTGCCTCTCCTGTCGGGAGCAGCCCGGGAGCAGGGCCTGGAAATAGGCAGACCTCTGCGTGTGGGCTCTGGGTGGTCTAGCTGTGGACCAAGAAGCCGTCCTGAATCACCGTTCCTCTTCTGAACAAGCTCTTTAAATAAGGAACCTGGCGCCGCACCTCTCCTGCCTCCTTTGCAGAGGAGGACTGGGGCTGCGGAGGGTGGGGGGTGGTCCGCGCCCACCTGCGGCTAGTCTCCGCCCACTGCTTGGAGCCACGCCCACAAGCGGCGCCTCGCCCGCCGGGTTCAGCCCACCGCCGGGAGCCACGCCCGCACGCTGGGACCTCACACGCGGAGCGCCCGCGTGCTTGCGTCACCGCCCGGCCGGCTGGATCCGGTTCCAGCCGAGCCGGGCCGGCCTGACATGCGCAGTGCGCGGGCTCTGTGGCCGGGCGGGCCCTGGGCACACTGACGGCCCGGGACGCGGAGGTCAGTACGCCGAGCCTGGGAGTGGGGCCCAGTGGGTGTCGGGGGCGGAATCTGCCCTGCCCGAGTGCGCGGAGGGCGGGGCGCGTCCGGCTGGGGGGTGTTGCGGGGGGCCGGGCCCGGGTAAGACGGGTTCCCATAAGACGGTTCGCTGTGAGGGCGGGGTGCCCTTCCCCCATGGGGTCTGGCGCGGGTGGGCCCACGCAGCTGCCGGGGTCACATCGTCCTGGGAGCCTCGCCCAGCGACCCGGGTCCATCTTCCCCCACCTCCTGGAGCCCTAGGGCGCCCTGCTTCTCACCTCGACGTTCTGCGCGGTGAGGAGGGGGTCGCAAGCTGGGTCCTGCAGCGGAGGGTGGGGGTAGTCGTGGGGAGCTCTGAGCTGGGTCCTATACCGGGGCGGGGAGGAACTGGGTGGACACCCGGGGAACGGGGCGGGCTTCGAGCAGTGCCCTGCACCAGAGGGGAGGGACTTCGCGGGGGTCGGGGGAATGGGGTTCATGAGGGAGACTCTAAGCTGCGTCCTGCCCTGGGGTGGGAGGCTCCGAGCTGTGCCCTTAGTAGCTCCTGCCTGGGGAAGGCCTCTGAGGCTGACCCTTGCTTGCTGCTTCAGGGAGCTCAGGCCATGTGACCCCCGGGAGTCCCCCCCGCTCTCCAGCTCTTCTCGGGGAGGGGTCTAAACCGTGTCCCTGCTCTGCAGCCTGGGACTCACCTGTCCTTACTCCTGTCTCTCCTGGGATGGGTGTTGTCCTGTGGCTGGAACACGTCTTCAAAGCTTTCGTAGCCCAGGGCGGCCTTAACTTTGCAAGGCCCACCCACACATGGCACATCCTTCTTTGGGGGAGTAAAACTTTACAAGGGTATTACTGTTTAGCTTGTGAAATTATGTGGCTGTAACTCACAATTTGGGCATATGATTTTTCACTGTACATTCAGGAGGTCTTGCAAAGTGAGAAAAACCTAACCCTTGGTTTCCAAATACGATGAAATTATATTTAACAGTTGATGGAGTTGACTTAATGAGATGCTGTAGACATTCAGTGAAGCCTTTGTTTGGATTTTGCTGTTTCATCATGGAGCCAGTAACACGTTTTGGTTTTTTTCCCCCCGTAGCTCAGACCTTTTGGGGTTCCTGACCAGCCCCACAGGGCCCAGAAGGCAGCAGGGCCCCTGAGATGAGGATTTGGATCGAGATGTCCTGTTCAGTTTGTACCCAGAGGCTCAGCTGTCTCCTCTTCCTCAGGGCCCAAAAGCCGCCAAGGGAGAAAACAGTCCAAAGACTGTTCAGTTAGAGCAGCATGAAAGAAAACATGTTGGAGAGTCTTGTGCAGAACTGTTGGCTATTTTCGGGGAGGGAAGCCATGTCAGCGCTTCTTGCCGCTTTGCCTCCACGGTCGCTGATGCTCTGTGCCTGCTCCCAGAGCCCTGGGCCCGCCTTGACTGAGGTGGGGGTAGGTGTTTTGCCGTTTTGTAATATGCTTTCAAACATGAAGAACCTGATTTTTGTTAATGTGTGGCAAGGTCAGCACTGCCAGATTAGGAATGAGTGTCAGTAGGTTTCTTGGAAGCTGTTGAGAAGTGTATTTTTTGTATATTACATGTTATTTCTAGACTCATTTAGGAGTCATACTTAATACTCTGCCTGGGTCTGCCCGCTCTGGCCTTTCCTGATTAAACACAATGTGAAACCTTCAGTTCCTGGCCGATTCCACGTTCCCGGAAATGAAAGGAAGGCAGATTTCAGAGTTTACTAGGAAGGAGGTGGGTGTGGCGGAGGGGGGCCTGCTGTGAGCATGGGGCAGGGCCTAGCATGTGACCTTTGCCTTTGGAGCTAGTCTTCAGGCCTAGAAGCTGTACTGACACTCTTCCTGACGCTGTTGACCATGCCTGGTGTAGCTGGGCTCCATGCCTGTGCTGAGTCCAGATCATGAGTTCCCTAAAATCAAATGAGGGCCCACTCGGCCAGTCCTACTTATGGATGACAAAGCTCATACCAAGAGGAGTCATCAACCCAAGGCAGCACAGGCTGGCAGCAGGGGGTACAGGGGTGGCATGGCCCTCAGGGCCTGGAGTTCTGGGAAGACCCAGTGAGCTCCTTTAGCCTTTCCCTTTAGAGGGGTGGCATCCACACCTTTTCTGGGTGGCCATGAAGGGCTGGAGGTCTGCCTGGCCCAGTCCTCTACCTGCCTGCTGGGAGGCTTGGCAAGGCGGGTCCTTCACAGTCTCTTTGGAGACTCTGCCTGCTCTCAGAAGGTGGTAAGTCTGTGCTGTAGTAGGCAAATGCTGTCTGCCGTAAATGTCCAGTAAGAAATGCTGACCCCTCGACTCGGCGGGGCGGGCCCACTTACCAGCTTTGTTCTATATGGAGTTGACGTTCTTCTGATGAGCATGGAGCCTTCACTGTCCTCGTGCCCTTCTTTGCCATGGGTTCTGTGATCTCATCGCCCTGAAGACGTCCCCACGCCTCTCCAAAGCCTGTGTAGACTTCAGCCACACCCTGGTGCGCTCTCCCAGCCTATGAGAACAGTCAGGCTGACATCTGAGCATGTGTCCTGTGAGCTGCCCCCTTCCCCTGTCCTCCCTCCTCAGCTGCCACAGTTGGCATTCTCCTGGTCCACATCATCATTCCCTTCCCCCCATGGCCTTTTCTGTCTGTGCAGCCATGTCCACAAGCTCAGAGGCAGAGCCACAGCTCAGCCTGTTCGCACGTTGGCCCTCTGTCTCCACCTAGGGCCCCTTGAGGACAGGGTTGCTCTTCACTTCTGTCCCATGGCACCTGACTTGAGCTTTGCCCTGGACGGCCATCCCAGATGGTGCTCTGGGCAAGGCAGTGCCGAAATGGATCAAGTTCCACATTGAACCAGCCTCCAGTTACGGTGCTGACTTAGCGGTGCCCCATCAGGGCCGGCCCACCGCTCCTGCCAGGAGGGGCGGCTTGCTGTAGTCTCTACCAGTCTGGACTCTCTATGGCAGAGATGGGACTGGCTGCAGACGATTCCCTCTGGACAATAAAGTAGGAGGAAGGTGTCACCGAGGTCTTCCAGGTGGCTCTCCCCATTGGTCCCCAGTCCCTGTGGGCAGCACTTACACACCTCCTTCCCTCTCAGACAGGAAAGTGGAGATTTGCCTGCCCCCATCTCCCCCAAGACCCTAGCCTATCTGCTCTTGGTGTCCATCCGTGTGTCTGCTGCCACTAGAGAGAGGGTCCTCCAGGGACAGGGCTGGACATGCAGACTGTAGATCAATGGACAGACCAGCTTTGAAATGGTAGATGTGTCCTAAGTAAAAGGAATGATTTGGAATATCAGAGGACTTTGCATCCAGAGAGCTAACCTGACTTTTGTAAAGATGGCATCTCAGGGCTAGAGGTCACTTCTGTCTGCAGGCACCTGTGGCGTCACACCTCAGGAGTGGGGCTGGGCAGAGCTCTCTCTGCTGGCTCAGGGCCAGCCTGTCTCCCAAGGACCCAGTAAGCTGATCCCAGCACGGCATGGGAGAGCAGTGGCATCCTGATGCCCATCTCAGGGTGAAGCCCTGCGGGACTGTTCACAGGGTTTTGTGGGGCTTGTCATCTTGCCCAGCTCCTGTACCCACATCTGTGTACCTGGAAGTCTGGGCTTTTCAGTGCATATTGGTCTCTGACAGACTTCACCCTCATACCACAAACTCCATTTCTGCCCTGGGGTTACAAGAAGCAGCAGTAGAAGCCAAGCTGCCTGGCGTTCATGACCCATGCTGGTCTCCTGGCTCTGGGCTGTCTGGTGCTCACAGCCTGCCCAGCACAAAGCTGTGCTTTGTGGCAGGGGAGGTGGCCCCATGGCTGGGAAGCTGAGACTGGGAGGCGGGGCCCACCCACAGTCCAGCCCCTGGGGTTTGAAGAACATTGGTTTGGGACACCCTCCCTGGAGTGATGGACAAGACTTCACCCCTTGGACGACGACTCCTCCCTGAAAACCGAAGAGGTGAGCTCCATTCGGGTCCTAGAGTCTGTTCTTTGAGGTGTGTTCCTGCCGCATGTGTTTCTGGGAAGAGGGTCTAGCGGCTTCCATCCTATTCTCCAAGGCCAGGTGGAGTTTGATGAGAAGTAGGTGGGGAAGGAACCTGGCTTTTCCAGGGCGCATGTGGTGGGCAGGCCTGCAGGCTTGGGGAGCCGGGCTCAGGTTGGGGTTATGTTCATAATCCCAGCTCTCAAATTCAGAGAGTTGGAGCCTGGAATTAAAAATAACCTCTTGCTGTCTCTATTGACATTTAGTGTTTCCTCCCACTGTGAGTGTCGGCGGCAGACCACGGTGGCATTGGCGGGACCTGTGGAGGGCATGGGTGTGTCCTGGCAGGTGGTGGGTGGAGACCTACCCCCTGTGCACACTGGCACCTCCCAGTTATATTGGCTGTCACGCCTGCAGCCGATGCTTAGCGAAGCACAGATGGGGTCTCTCCTGGTCACGGTCTCTGTCCCTGTGTGTCGTGTGTGTTGTGTCTTGCATTTGAAAGCCGCCTGAGGGGTGCACAGGCCCCACCATGTGCATAGGCGTCTGGATCCAGGAGCTGTGCTCTGCAAGGAGCCTCCTCAACAGCTGCTCTGGCCGCCGCTCTCCCTGTCCTCCAGGAGCTCACTTACATCCGGCCGTGAGCTCCTCGAGGCCAGAGCCCGCGTCTGCCTCCGCTCAGCACCAGCGCGACACCCCCAGCATGCACACAGGGCCATACGGCTCCGGTTCGTGGCAGCTTCCATGGTTTATCAAAGCAGCTTCCCGAGTTGTCAGTGTGCACATTTTCTGAAGTTCCTGTTTGAATCTGGGTGCTGCAAACAAAATGAAACAGGGAAATTGTCGCATCCGTGCAGTAGCAGAGGCGTCACTGTGTGGGTTAACTTGGGCAGATGTGTTAGAGAGGCAAGAGGGAGTTTGGGGACATCAGCCTTAAAAGGATGTCATGGTTGGTCCCTGCACCTTTTATATCACTGGCTCTAACTGGAGTCTGCTGGGTGTTGCTGTGAGTTTCTGGTCACTGAAAAGGCCTGTCTTCCTGGCTGCAGCCTTGGCACTAGTCCCACAGGCTGTGTCACCGAGGAACCTGGGGAGGGGGCGTGCAGGGGGTCTCTCTTGCCTCTTAACAGCTGCATGTGTGTCTGCTCATTTCAAAATAAAACATGGCATTGAAAAATCATAGGAAACACTCCCTTTTTTGTTCTCCATTGTTTCTAGAAAAGGAAAAGGTAGTTTGCTACTGTAAGTTATCTTTCTGAATTTTCATAACTAGGGTGTTGAGTCTGATGAAGATTCAGTCTTTGAACTGGAACAAAATTTCCAGTGGTACCACAGATGGAGCCATGGGCTTACTGCCTGCCCCCCGAATGCCTGGGTTCAGAAGCAGAAGGAAGAGGGGCTCCATTGTGGGGAGGCCTGCGAGCTAGAGCCAACTTCCTTTTTTCCTACTGATACCTGGACCCCTGACTCCAGAGACCCTTCTGTCTCCTGAACTCTGGGCTCTGGACCAGTTGGTTTCAGGGTTCTGAGACTCAAAGTTTATCAGACCCCACTGTGGCACTGGGGCCCCCCCTGTGCTGAAACTGCACCTGGAGTATTCTGGGTGGTTTATGGACAGAGAGCTGTGGTTGAAGATCGCTCAGAGGGGAGAGCTAGCACTCCTCAAGCCGCTCTGACAGAGCAGGTGGGTGCTCTTCTCTCCTTGTGGCGGGGGAAGTGGGTGGGACTCAGCCTCGGTCTGTCACTGGCCTGCTGGATGAGTTCTGGCCCTTCCTGCCTCTTCCCCAGGCCTCTCCTGCACACCTGTCACTAGGGAGATGGGTCAGTGCCCGTCATGGACACCATCTGCGGAATGCTGCTCCCCCCCAGAGAGGCAGACCCTCCAGTCCCCTGCCATGTGCTGGGTTGGCTTGTGTCCTGGAAGCCGCGGAGGAGCCCTGCCTCCAGCTTCCCCCAGCCCCTGGTGCCTCCAGCCAGGCTGCAGACCCCGTGGTGGGAGTGGGAGCTGTCCTCTGCGGCCCAGGGCACAGGTGCCGACAGCCCCCTGCCTTCCTGATGCCACACTGAGGTCTGGCTGGAAGGTGGCCTTCACTCTCAGCCTGCTTTCTAGTCCTTGGAGCCTCAGTTGTGTGGTGAGCACTGTGCTCCTGTCTGGCCAGAGCCAGTATGGCCTCTGCTCTGGTCCCGGGGTTAGCCTTGCCCCTCCTGCCGTCAGCTGTGATGAGAGGCCCTGTGAGATAAAAACCCGGCAGCACAAGGCATGTTTTCTATTTTGTAGGGAGTAAGAGCCCCCCAGGCCCAGTTGGACCCCAGGGGGCCAGCCTCTGAGCCTCAGACTTGGTGCCCCCTGCCCCCCTCCGTCCCCGTCTCCCGATCCCTCCCTGGCTCCTCATGAGTGACTCCCGCCTGGGGCTTGCCTGGAGCTGGCAGACCAAGCTCGTCCGGGACAAGGACCAGGACCAGGCTCCGGGCTCAACTCCTCTACTGGGGCTGACAGCAGATATGGGCCAGGTGGAGGCTTGTATGCGTGCCTGGGGTTTTAGATGCCCTGGGTAAAGTTGACAGTTCATAAAAATTGAAACTAAGAGGATTTGGGGCGCAGTCTTAAGCCCAACCTTCTGGAAGGCCCAGCCCTTCTCAGTTCTTGGTGCAGCCCCTGCCCACCTCTGAGAACTGGTCCTGGTGGGTCAGAAGCCGGCACCCAGCCTGCTGGGCGGACATCTCTACCCTTCACAACCCTCATCCAGACCTGACACAGACCGGCCTCCGGGTGGCAGGGCATCTCCAGAGCCCTGTGTGCTGGTCCCCATCTCTAAGGACCTCTGTGAACGGGCTGGTGGCGATGAGCTCTGTCAAACCCCAGAGCTTTCTGCAAGTTAAAATAGGAGCGAATGCGGTGGGAGGCAGGTACGGGCACCAGGAGCCTTCAAAGACCCATCCTGTCACCACTGGCTGCCCTGGGCCAGACCTGGGGGTGGCCATGTGGGAGCCCTAGAGGCCCTGTCCTGACAGAGATGTGCTCTGAGCGCACAGCCCGCAGCCATTGCAAACAGCGTGAAAAAGAAGGATGCAGAATTCCAACTTCTTTCTGTGCTGTAGTGAGGATGTCATGTTGTGGCTGTGCTGGGCTGCTGCAGGCCTGGGCTCCCACTTTCTGCCTTGGATGGCACCTGCCCAGGCCCAAGCTGTGAGTCCCAGGGGCCTGAGCCCCCTGCGTGGTAGAACTGTGGGGTGAGCAGAGAGCTCCCCACAGCAAAGGGGTGTGCACACATTTCTTTGTCTGGCCTGGGGGGCCATCAAGGACAGCCCGTAGCGAAGAGTTGGGGGTTTTCATCTAAATTTGGCTACATTCTAGATTCTTTTTCTCCTGCTGGAGTTACTTTTTCTTTACCACATTTTGAAAAATAAAACGTGGCCACCAGATGTCAGGAGGCTTTACTCCACCATGTAGACAGGCGGAGAGAGGATTCCAGAGCCCGGGGAGAAACCATCATCCCCTCCCCCAAAGCTGCTCCAATGCTGATCGAATTTTGGGTTCCCACACACGATCTCAGGGAGGAAAAACAGTTTCCCTTGCTTTACAAAACCTCATAAGCATTGAGCATCTCCTTTTGGAATTCCAAGTGGGAAAATCTGGAGGACGGCTGGGTTGTCCCTACTCCTCTGCAGCAGGTGGCAGGACCATGCCGACCTATGGGGAGCATTCTCCATCACTCTCAGTCTTTGCCACGTCGTCGCTGGACTTCAGCAGCTCTGGGCCCATCCTGGGCTCTGGCTGCCACCATGCCATGGCTGGGCCAGCCACTCAGTCTTCTGCCCAGGCGACAGGGCCTCCTTCCCTGCCCAGCTCTCTGTGTGAAGAGGAGCACTTGATCTCTGCTCCTGAGTGCTCTGGGAAAGACAGGGGGCCTTTCTCTGGGACACAGAGAGCTGCTGTCCACCCTCCTGGGGCCTGAGCGAGGGCCAGAGGCTGTGGCTGCACACCTGGGGTGAACTGTCTCTCCTGGGGCCCTCAGGCTCAGAGCCATCCACGTTTCAACCGGGGCAGCTGTGCTTGGGAGCAGGTGCAGACAAGTGACGCACCCAGCGGTGTGTGGCCAGCACCAATGTCACCCGAGCATGCACTGCCTGTGTGTGTGTGTGTGAGAGACCCCTCCCCTGAGTCTCTCATTGGCAGAAAGCCCACACTGGATAGTCTGGCTCAAACCGGATACTGGTGCGAGGTCCGCGAGAGGGGGCACATCAGCTGACCACTGGCACCACCCCTGGATGACCCCAGTTTCCAGAGAAGGGGTGGGGGACAATGCCAGGGGTCCACTGCCTTTGGGGTGGCAGGTCTGTGTGGCCTGGTTTCTGTGGTCAGCTCAGCCTGGAATGGGTAGTCTCCACTCACACCATGAGAGCCCGTCACCCGACGTCTCCGGCCGCTGAGCAGAGGGGTTCGCAGGGCTGTCTACCCACAAAGCCACATAGAACCATCGGAAAGCCTCACCCCAAGGACTTGACACCACAGGGTACAGAGGGGGCACCAGAAAAGGCTAAGTGGCACATTGAACAGACTCTGGTGGGCTCGGCACCTCGTAAACGCATGTTGTTCCTGCTGTGGTTTCACCAGAACGAGCCAACAGAAGGGTGAAACAGGCCTTCTGCAAGCTTGCTGTCTTACGTGCCGGAAGCCCTTACCCACATGGTAGAGGACAGCCATCACCTGAGCCCACGGCGAGACCACTCATTCTGTGGCTCGAGATGCCCCCAAGCCCACATCAGCCAGCACAGGCGCCGCCGGAAGGTGACAGCGAAGCAGACACGCCCTCCAGCGTCTCCAGGTGGCCCTAAGAACACACAAGTGAGATTAGGCCAGCAGGAGTCCTGGCTCCCAGCTGAAGCTGGGCCCCCTCTGGAGATGGGTCTGTGCTGTCTCCTGGGAGAACTGGAAACATGGCAGGGTTTCAGCTGCACATTTGAGGTCCTTGGGTACTTTTGGGGGTGACTTTGTGGCTCTGCCCCAGCGCGGCAGCCCTAGAGCAGGCAGAGAGACCAAGGAGTCCCCCTGCACCTGCCCCCTCCCCTCGGGGTACTGGCTTCCACAGGCTCCCAGGTCACAGTGCTGTCCCTCTCTATAGGGGAAGCCACGGCCTTCTGTGACACCCTACGCAGGTACATCCCCAAGGCCACCCTGGAGGGAAACCGCAGAGATGTGGCACCTCGAGGTACACGTGGTGCTATGGGCAGCCCTCGATCCCATCCCCACTTGGCCCTGAACTCACCCTGGTCTGCCACAGGTACCAGTTTCACACAGTGGGCCAGGATCACAGGTGTTCAGAGTGGCTGAGCCAGTGTGGCCACGGGGCTTGTGCACAGCCAGGGGCCTCCTCTCCCTGCACCCAGGCACTGCACCACGCTCTGCCGCTGACACACCATGCCTGGCAGGTACAGGTGCGCAGCCGGGACCGTGTGCCCAAGAGCATGCCCCTGCTGGGGAGGGAGGGTGTCCTGGCAGACAGGGTGGTCAAAACCCCTGTCCCTTGGGGCGCCTGGGTGGCTCAGTGGGTTAAAGCCTCTGCCTTCGGCTCAGGTCATGATCCCAGGGTCCTGGGATTGAACCCCGCATCTGGCTCTCTGCTCAGTGGGGAGCCTTCTTCCTCCTCTCTCTCTCCACCTGCCTGTCTATTTGTGATCTCTGTCAAATAAATTTAAAAAAAAAGACCTCTGTCCCTTGAGTCCACGGGGGATCCTCCCTGCCTCCCAGGTCTGCCTTCTTTCCTAGATGAAGTCTCTGCTTCTTGATCCTGGAGAGAAGAAAGGTCTGCTGTGACCTGGAATCCCCAGCCTGGGTGGGAACAGGACACCCTAACATCAGCTGGTTGCTTTGGGAGCCAGCTGTCACGTGCAGGACAGCAGCTCTCTGTGCTCCTGGTGGCCCTGAGCTCCCGGTCCTGGAACTGAGACTCTGGCATCTGTCCCTGAACCCCTGTGCTTCCTGGTGGCCCTGAACTCCTGGAACAGAGACTGGCATGTCCCTGAACCCCTGTGCTTCCTGGTGGCCCTGAACTCGGGTCCTGGAACCGAGACTGGCATCCGTCCCTGAACCCCTGTGCTTCCTGGTGGCCCTGAACTTGGGTCCTGGAACCGAGACTGGCATCCGTTCCTGAATCTTGGAGCTGATCATGCCGCAGAGGTGATGTCACCCCACTGTCGTGCCTGCAGGGACCACACACGTGCTGGCGGCTTCAATGCCCTATCTGTATCTCCTTTAAGGCTCGGGGGACCGGGGGAGCCTCAGAGGCCACTTCCTTGCCTGCTGTGAGACCAAGGCAGCCTTGGACAAGGGCTCTGGCCAGGCTGTGTCTGGGGCTAGGGACACATGGTGGGCACCGCTGTCCTTGCAGACCATTTCTCAGGGCCCCAGAGCTGCCCCTACTCCCAAGGCTGCCTGCTCCCCAGGCCCCGGGACCACACTGCATTGCTGGGCTGCTGTACTGCGAAGGGGATGGGCTGGCCTGGGACGGATTGGGGGTTCTGAGGGGCTGGGACAGGGGTGAGACCTCCGCCCAGCCGGAGGTGCTAGCTCCTAAGTGTGGCCTTAAGGGTACAGGGCCGAGAAGCAGGTACACGCAGCCACCCTTTCCCATCAGAGGCTTAGACCAGATCCCCCAAAAAGCAGAGAGGCAGATCAGGCACAGGACAGATTTGGAGCCATGGCCCCAGGAGCCTCAGCACTGGTGAGGCGGTGGGCGTTCACTTTCGCGGCTCTCCTGTTCCGGGCCTTGGGCATTTGCAGGGGCCCTGGAGGACAGGTCAAGCACCCCTCCCACCAATAGGCCTGGCCCCAGGGCCCTCCAGAGCTTTAGGCAGGTTCCCGTCACAGAGATGAGCCAAGGCTGCGGGGCCAGTGGCCAGTGTCGGCATGGCCGCCCCTCAGGAGTCTCGTTTGTGTGCTTCTCCTCACAGCAAAGCCCCAGGGTGAAGGGAGCCAGGCCCAGGGCCAACAGCTCATGTGACCCTCCATTTGTGAGGTCAGATACTCACCAAAAGGAGAGAAGAACCGGGCTGGGTATCCGCCCCATCCCACACCAGCACTGCGGCTTGAACCTGCCAGTCCTCCCTTCGGCCTCCCCCACAGTGTCCCCTTCCTGGAGCACGCTGGTGGGCATTCGCTTTCGCAGCTCTCCTGTTCCAGGCCTTGGGCATCTGCAGGGGCGCCCGTGCTCTGTGACTGAGGCCAGTGCCCGAAGAGGCGCCCTTGTGGATCGAAAACAATGTTGGGCCTGCTCTCTCTAGAACCCCCTTCCTGCAGGTCTGGTCTGAGGGTGTTTCTGCCTGGCCAGAACACGTGGTAAACCTTTCTAGATCAAAGTAATGCCATTTCTCCCTGTGTCTCTTGCCAGGAGTTACCAGGGTAAAAGAAGACGTTTATTTCATGCATTGTATTTTCTCAGACACGGTCAGCTTTTCTGTCAGCGGTGCCCCTGGATTTCCTTGGGCTAATTGACTCCACTCTCCAGTCTGTGGGGCTTTTGGATTTGTGCATTTTCAGTACATTTAGTGCATGTACTTAGTGTTTTCATTGCCCTCGAAGCCGGTAAGGATTGTTTTTAAATGTATTTCTAATCACACGAGCACTCCGTGACTTACTATCATACACGAAAACATTTACATTGAGACACACTGAGGTGACGTAGACAAAATTTAGTGTCTCTTGGCCACACCGCCCGTTGTCCCCTGCTCCCCCCTCCCCCAGTGGCCATGGTGGGTCCGTTCGCCCTGCCCAAAGTTTTCCATGCACGTTGAATTGTTTCTGTGCCTTTTGAAATGCAGCCCAGGACCTGTGTAACTGTAAGAGAATGTGTTGCCACAAGTTGGGTTTCCCGTATTAGGAGATTGTGCGTGCCATTTGGTCTAGAACACCGGAGACCGTAATCCATCTTTGTGGAGCTGTGTGTCTGCGCGAGACCACAAGCTGTCAACTCCACGTGTTTGTGACATGCAGACAGGAGGCAGACGTGAGTGGCGGCAGCTGACCCCCACGCGGTCGGTCAAGTTTGTGTTTTGGAAAAGGGTCGTGTTCACAGGTGCTGATTGGGAGAGTGGGCCGGGCTTGTGGGGGTGCTGGGGGTGCCGCCCCTCCCCACCCCATGTCACTGTCTAAAGACCCCTCCTTCCCCTGAAAGTTGCATCCCCAGAAGGGGGCTCCAGTAGGCTTCAATTATTGGACTCCTGCATTCCTTCCTTTTCAGATTTTTTTGTGTTTACATAGGCGTTGGTGATGGTGGCAGCTGTGTCCCAAGTGTTATTTGCTAATTAAAACCTAATTCTGCAGAGGGTTATCAGATCAGTGGCAACTGGAGAAAGTTCACCCGCAATCAGAGGAAATTAAGCTCCACCTCCCGGGACGATGGGGTCGCCGACCTCCCGGACGGCAGCTGGCAGACGCTGCGCATTAGAAATGGTTTTCCTTCCCGGGGTGCTCGCGCTGGCCTCCCACTGCAGTGGCAACGCTGCAGGACGAAGGTAGCTGGAAGGGTCCAGATGGGCCCCCACCGCCTTCATCCAGACATGCTGGGAGGTCCCTGGGTCCAGCCAGCCCCACCGCGGCTGAGACAGCTCTCTGGCCCCTGCAGCCGGACACCCTCACAGGGCCCCACTCATGATGGTGGCAGCAGTGGGGGTATCACCTGGCCCAGGCCAGGATGGTCAGGGCACCCAGAGCAGAGAGACCAGGCGAGGCCCACAGCTGGTCCACGGCTGCTGCCCTCGCCAAGTCACAGCCCTGCACAACCGGGCCCCACTTCTTTATCTTCCGGCAATGCCCGGGACCCTTGTGTTTTTCCCAAATGGTTGCTTGGGTTCATGTGGTCTCCTCCAAGGCGAGGACCGCAGCTGGGGGAAGGGCAGAGCTCCATCACTCCGTCCCCCTTCCCAGCACGAACAGTGGGAGAGAGGCTTCAGATGCCTCCTTGGCATCCCCTTTCTGTGGAAGAGAGCCAGAAAGGGCAGGCTGCCTGAGCTTAGGGAAGGGAAGGCTGGTCCAGCAGGTGCGATGGCTGTTCTGGCCTCAGGGCTCGGAGGTGTGGGGCAGAGGGGCCGGCTTCCTCTCCAGCTTCAAGTGCAGTGGTTGGTCTCACCCACAGGCTATGCCTTGTTTTATTGAAACTGCCAGTGTTTAAAGTTCAGGGGGTTTCACCTGTCGCTCACTGTTTCTGTCTTCTTTGGAGAAGCCTTTCAGCATAGGCCGTGGGCTGGCTGTGGGCATCTGGTGGGTCTGGACCCCCTCAGCGTCCCTGGCTGGCCCCTGGCTCCATCAAGAGCGGGTGTCACGACCCTCTGAACAACTCTGGAGTCGTACTTAGCTTCCTGAGGACATAAAGCGCAGACTCCAGCCACCGCCATGCCAGGATGACCAGAAAGAGAAGGAAGCTACGTGTGTCCTTCCCAGATTTCTGTGTCTAATACCACACATGGGCCCTTCGTGCTGGGTGTCACAGAAGCCCTGGGCAATACCTAGGCTGTGCAGGCTACTCCGCACTTGGGTCCTGGCCGCCCAGCTGCTGGCCCCTCCATGGGGACTGGGCCCTCAGAGAGCCCCGGAGTCTGCCTTTCTTGCGACAGGTTCCTTCAGCCTCAGGGGCAGAGGCCATATCCTGGTGACGGCTGGCCCCGTGAAGGGTGCAGAGAGTCATGCCAGCAGCCCTCATCATGGGGGCAGGTGCTTCCTGCCTGCCTTGCCCCTCCCAGGCCCCCCTGGGTCAGTGTCCACATGCTCTTGGCCCTGCACTACTACAGTCCTGACCTTGCCCCAGGACTTTGGCCCTAGGTGGCTGCTGATGTGCTGTCTGCATGGCTTCGGCGGGGACAGAGACTGGCCCACACCCGGAGCTTGTTTGTTCCTCTCAGAGCCAGACTCTCTGTGCCGTCCGCAGTGCCTGCTGCCATGGGCCGGTGGGTCTGAGTAGTGGGCGTCCATGTCACACTCCTCAGACCACTCCGCCCTTGGCCTCAGGAAGCCCCACCCAAAAACCAGACGCCTCTCAGGCAGCTGGGGGTGCTGGGCTCGTGGGGCTGTGTCTGTGTGCAGGAGACTTCCCAAGAAGGGGGGTCCAGGGACCCTCCTGTACTGGCAGCCTGCAAGGCCCGTGTGCGTGTGTCTGTGTGTGCATTTGTGTGCATGTGCGTGTGTGTGTCTGTGTGTGGTGTCGAGGCTGCTGGAGTCTCCCTAGGGCAGGCCTGAAGCCCCACTGCTGGTAAATTCAGCTGTTTTTAGGGCTCCTGGGTGGCTCAGTTGGTTAAGCGGCTGCCTTCGGCTCAGGTCACGTTCCCAGCGTCCTGGGATTGAGTCCCGCATCGGGCTCCTTGCTGGGCAGCCTGCTTCTCCCTCTGCCTCCTTTGTCTTCGGCCTCTGCCTGCCTCTCTGTCTGCCTGTGCTCGCTCGCTCTCTTTCTCTAACAAATAAATAAAATAAAATCTTTAAAAAAAAAATTCAGCTGTTTTTAAAGGAGACAGAGGAGCTGGGGAGAGCTGCTCTCTTGTTTTAGAAGATTCGGGAAGGATCTGGTGTTGAGTGGGAACACAAAGGTTGTCAAGGCACTGGCACTTTAGGAGGGGGCCTGCATGGCCTGTGGGGACACTGGAAGGGAGGGGGGTGCTGTGCAGACACTGGATGGCCCGGGGCAATGTGCTCGTCCTTCCTAGAAGCACTGGGGGCAATAGCCTGGTCCCTGGCCAGAATCATAGCGACCAACGGTGGCGTTCCTGGTTTTCCAGGAAGAGGGAAGTGTACAGCTACTGGGGTCCTCAGCCTCCGTCTAGTTTTATAGTGGGTGTCTGGGAAAGTGGCGGTGTCAGGAGGCCACAGCCCAACTAGGGTAGGCCTAGAGGCCACACCAGTGCCGTGCCCCCCAGCCGCTTGGCCATCTGCTCCCAGGAGAGGTTCACACAAGCAGAAGGGCCTCAGTCGATCCTTGTGGTGGGAAGACTGCCCCTCCCCATCCCCTGCAAGCTGTGTGCACTCTCAGCACAGCCTCTGTGAACCCTGTGGGCCAGAAGCTCCTTAGGGTTGGGTGGGTGGGGAGGGGGTGGGGCAGACAGCGTGGGGACAGGGAGAGTTCAGGGAAGGGCAGCTCCAGGGCCTTGGGATAGGGGCCTTGTCAAGGCCAGAAATCCTAGCCCCCAGTGCGGAGGTGCAGGTGTAGGGCAACAGGGCTGAGGTGAGTGAACTTTGACCCATCCTGGGGGATGAGATAGTCATGCCTGGGTCTCCTGGGTCCCTGGGAGAGCAGGACTCTGAGCAGCCCCGTCCCCAGTTCCTGGGGTGAGAGGGGCACTGGGGATCCCAGCATGGGGTATGGAGGGGCTCAGCTCCCAAGAGCAGGGGTCCAAGATGCCATGGGACATCCTCACAGGCCAGTTTTCCCTTGACTTGCAGGGAGACACAGTGTCGGGGACCAAGCAGGAGACGGCCCCCCAGCTGCCTGTGCTGACCCCGGAGGAGAAGAGGATCCAGGACAGGAAGCTGAAGAAGGAGCGGAGGAAAGAGGAGAGGAGGCGGCTGCGGGAGTCGGGAGCAGCCCAGAGCCTGCCGGCCAAGCGCTCTGGGTCCCAGCTAGCTCTGGACTACCTGCGTGGGTAAGACAAACCTGTCCCGCAGGGCCTGGCCAGTGTCTCAGGGCGTCTGTGCCAGGAGGGACACGGGCTCCACGTTCAGTGACCTGGCTCCCCTGTGGCTCCCGGAACCACTGGGATCCCAGGGTCTGTAGCGCCACCTCCAGTGGTGTCCCCATGGCCATCCTGGTGGGTGCCATCAATCCCAGGGGCTGTCTGAGGGAGGGGAGGGCCACCATCCTGTGCTGCAGGAGTTTGCCGTGCAGGGGGAGCAGAGCAGAGCATGGTCACCAAAGCCTCGGCCAGAGCCCTGGGACTGCCTGCCGCCCTGTGTCAGTCATCCTGTCATCACACCGGGCAGCAGCTGCCAAATGTATTCTAACAGCTTCATGGGAGACTTTCTAGAAGCTCCGGGAAAAGTGAGGTCGCTATGAGATCATTGGCTTCTGTTTGCCGAGAAATTTACCGGGAAGTAGAGGCACGTGTTCCAGCCCGGTCCCTACACCTGGTTCTCCTCCCCAGGAAGTGGGTCCCTACTTTCTGCGATCCGTACTCATTCTTCAGGCCGGGAGCCTTAGCAGCCGAGGCCGAGGGGGAGGGCTGGGGACCTAGTCTTCACTCCACTGTATGGAAGGCCCAGCTCCCCGGCTGTCACCTCAGGGGTGGCACGTGCTGCGGCTCCTGTCAGCTCCTCCAACTCCTTCCTCTGGGCCAGAGGTGCCCTGTCCTGGCCCCACAGCCCCACTCCCAGTGCAGGCTATACAGTGGGTCACCCACCCATGCAGGGTACAAGCAAGGCAGAGGCAGGGTGGAGGCCCCCAAGTAGGTGGTGATGCCACAGGGCCTAGGGGCCGGCAGGGTATGGAGCCCCAGCAGCCCAGGGCCTGCCTGCAGATGTGAGAGGCTGCCGCACCCCATCACAGCCAAGAACCCTCATTATACCTGGGTTCTGGTCCACGCACCAGGGTAGATCTTCCCATCAGACGAGATATGTTCATTTCTGCCAGGAAGATGGAGCTGGGATTGCCGTGAGGGGCCATGGCTACGTCAGGCTTGAACGTGGGAGTTGGCATGTGTGTGGTCTGGGGAGGGGTTCTCAGGATTGCTTTGAAAGCCCTGGGGGCAGGGGCTCATGGAGGTCAGAGACACATTCCCCAGCTCTGGGGCTCCAGAGTCTGCCCGATGGCTGGGGTTCAGGCAGGGCCTCAGCCCTGAGCTGCCCATGGAACGAGAGCCTCAGAGCTGCCGTCACACCTGTCACCCCTCGTGTGCCACGCCTCTGGGTGGCCATGGGCTTGAGGCCTGGGCAGTGACTGTGCCTGACTCTTGCCTGGCTGCGTGTTGAAGCATCTTTCATCCGTGACCTTGGGGTGCCCAGAGTCGCTTTCTCTAGGAGCCACTTTGGACTCCACGCGCCCTTGGTAGGGTGGGGCTCTGCCCTTGGCCCTGGGGAGTCTGCACTGGCCCTGGGTCCCTGCTCCCTCCCTGCTGACCTGTTTCTCACTTTCTCTGTTCCCCAAAATGCAGATTCTCAGTCGGTGCCGGCCGCTGCCTGTCAGCAAGGCGTCTCCCGGGTGGAGTGGGAGCCCCAGCGAGTGGGCTGGCTCGTCCCTATTCATTGTCACTGTTTTTTGTCATTGTCCTCATGGTCCTTGTTTGTCTGGGGGCCTCCTCTCTGTCGTGGAGGTGCTTGGGGCCCCCAGCAGGTGCCCATCGCTTTCTGTGGGCCCACACGGCATACCTGAAGCCATTCAGACACTTCCTTGGGGCTCAGGTGACCAGAGCCCTGGGGTTGAGTAGGGGGTGTTGCTTTGGGCTCACAGCCCGTCTACACTGTCCATATGCAAGTGATGGAGCTGGGTCCAGGGAGTCCAGGTCCCAGCCATTGGAGCTCGGAACCACCACACCTCTGTCAGCCCAGGAGGGACCACAGGCCCTGGGGCGAGGTCATGTGCCATTCTCGAGGTGGGGGGACAGGCCAGGGAGCAGATGGTCAATGGAGGCACAGGGAAGCTTATTACAAAGAGGCATAATGAGGGCTTGCTAGTGAGTCCAGAAGCCAAGACCCAGGAGGAGCAGACTGAAGGGCACCAGGGCTGCGAAGAGGCCCAGCCGTGGCTCACAGAATGGCAGAGAAGTCACAGGAGCTGAGCCCACGGGACTTGCCAGGAAGGCTGCTCATGGGCTGCCCGGCTGGGACTACAGTGGACCATCGGCTCCTGGGGGTTGCTCGCCAGAACCAGGCTGGAAGAGCCTTCCTCTTTTATCCTGATATGTCTCTCCAGGACTTCTCCTTCCATTGGCCCATCTGGCAAAGGAAGCCCTCTGTTTCTACGGAGCGGGCGATGGAGGAAGGTGTGAGGCAGAGGCCAGGACTTGATAACCAGCATGGGGGAGGGAGCCCCTCGGGATTACCCTCAGGAACCAGCCAGAGGGTTTCTCTCTTCTTTCCATCCTTCCTCTAATGTCCGCTGTTGCAGTGTCTGCTTTCCCACTTCTGCCGGGGCCCATACTGAGTGCGGCACCTGCTGGTGTTGGAGGCTGGGCCGGGCTCCGTTCTGGAGGCCCAGTATGCTGCCTGAAGGGGGACTGTCCGTCAGCCTCCTGGCCTCAGTGATGCGTGGAAGATTCACGCTGTGAATCTGGCTGTGGCCATGGTGACTGTCCCCCGGGGAGGACGGGAGCACCCCGGTCCAGTATGGCTTGGGTCCTGCTCTGTGGCTGCCATACAACGTGCCCATGTCTCCCTGACACCCAAGCAGCCCAGACCAGTATGGCCCTCCGGGTCGGGATTCTTGGCTCCTCCCAGCTTGCTGTCTCTCACCCTCTACCACACAGCTCTCAGTTTTGGGTTTGTGGAGTTTTTTTTAGGATTTTATTTATTTATTTGACAGAGATCACAAGTAGCAGAGAGGCAGGCAGATGGGAAGGGAAGCAGATTCCCTGCTAAGCTGAGAGCCCAACACGGGACTCAATCCCAGGACCCTGAGATCATGACCTGAGCTGAAAGCAGAGGCTTAACCCAATGAGCCACCCAGGTGCCCACAGCTCTCAGTTTAAATGCTTTCCGAACTCTGGTCAGCAGACTCTGCTGTAGCACACAATAAAGGCTTTGCAAGAATGGCCGATTTCATGAAATTCCAGATATACATGTTGCATCATAAAATGGTGGCCCTGTCGGGCTGGAAGGAAGAGCCCCATGCCATCTGCTGCAGGTGTGAAAGCAGGCCCAGTTGGCTGAGGCCTCCCAAGCATGCGGAAGTGAGGTCCTCCCAGCACCAGGCCCCTGATCCCCCTCTGCTCCTTGTCAGCTCCCCTCTAGCTGGGGGGTCGGGGGGTTGGGAGGGCCACACAGACCCTTCCGCTGCCTGCCAACATCTGAACTTCCTGTCCTTCCTTCCTAGCTGGGCCGAGAAGCACCAGAACTGGAGATTTCAGAAGACAAGGCAGACGTGGCTGCTGTTGCATATGTACGACAGCGACCAGGTGTGTGTGTGCGCTAGGCAGGGAGGGGAGAGGAAGCACATGGTGGGGGACTAGGTGGGTGTGCACACTGGGGGGGGGGCGGGTGTGTGCACGCTGTGGGGAGCAGGTGTGTG
The DNA here is from genome assembly GCA_003697995.1 of Taxidea taxus jeffersonii. Lineage (NCBI taxonomy): Eukaryota > Metazoa > Chordata > Mammalia > Carnivora > Mustelidae > Taxidea > Taxidea taxus. Next base: position 679 of record RCUC01127015.1, on the reverse strand, counting down.
CGCACTGGGGGAGTCAGGTGTATGCACTGGGGGAGTTGGGTGTGTGCACGCTGGGGGCCGGGTGTGTGCACACTGGGGGAGTCTCTTGTGTGCACATGGGGCGGGCAGGTGTGTACATGCTGGGGGTGCAGGTGTCTGCATGCTGGGGGCCGGGTGTATGCACACTGGGGGAGTCTCGTGTGCACACGGGGCGGGCAGGTGTGTGTGTACTGAGGGGTGGTGTGTGCACACTGGGAGAGTCGGTTGTGTGCACACAGGGTGGGCAAATGTGTGCACGCTGAGGAGGAGGTGTGGATTGTATGTCAGTGTGGACTTCCTCACAGGTCATTGTCCCTTGCTATCATTGTCTGCTTTGACACATGCAGTTTTCATGACAACTGTGGTGACTCTGCAGCGGGGAGGTCGCGGGTGCCCATGTGCACGTGATGGGGGTGATCTCCATGAAAGAACCACTTGAGAGCCACAGCGTGAAGCGAGGCTGTGGGTGTGGCAGGGCAGGGAGGGCAGCTGTCCACATAGGGCCCAGGGCTGCTGGCGGTCTGGCCTGCAGCAGAGCCCCTCAGAGCCAACAGCACCATGCCCCTTCCCCATGACCCTGCTGTCCTGCACAGCCCCATGCCAGGTCCCCACTCAGAAGACTTCTGAGCCCAGGATCTCAGACCCAGGGACACACAGTACC
>ML100902.1:16015-29335 GCA_003697995.1 Taxidea taxus jeffersonii | reverse complement strand
AAAAAAAACACCCAAATTAGGACAAAAATTAGAAGCTCAACTCTATTTCTAAGGGAAAAAAATTAAAGTGTATCTTAAGTCAGTGAAATAGAAAATTCATGTTTGGGCTAGAAGTAATTGCAGAACCAATGGGCATAAACTTAAGTAACAGAAAAGACAGGCAGTTAATTAATTTTTTATTGCCATTGAGCAAATGTTATTAATTTAATCCAATTAACATTTATTGAGTGCCCACATGCAATAGATGAATCAATATGACAGGAGCTATTAATTTATTTACTTTAAGTTATTAAGGAAACATTTTAATGATTTTCATTTTTGCTCACTCAATGTGACTTTATAATTTTTGCATCCATGCATTCTCTATTTGAGTGCATGTATAAATATATATATATATTTTTTTATATATGCATTCTAATTGTGAATAAGTAGCATCTCTTCTTCCCAGGCTCCTCTCCTCCCATGCTATTCTTGCTTTTCTCTCTCCTCCCCCTTACATCTCCCCTCCCTGCCCCCTTCCCTTCCCTTCCCTGCCTCTCTCTCTCAGTTTAATTCCTGGACCTGCCCTGTCTCTCTTTTTGGTTTCTTTTTTTCCTTCCAGTTCCTTCAACATGTTTATTCCTCTATTCCTTTCTCTGTCCTCTTAGTTCCTCTCTTTGTGCCCTACCCTCAAAGGTCATATTTGTCCACACTCACAATTTAATTATTTTTCTTTGTGAAGCTGGTCCCCGAAACTCTGTGCCATTCATCAGCCAGCTGAGCCACATTTCTTGAGGGTTAGACTATGTGTCTGGCCCCGTACTGGGTGCTGGGAGATTCAAAGAAGAGCAAATAGTCTCAGTCTTCAAGAGGCCCCATAGTTAGCACAAATTATAGTCACACCCTTGTAACTGACTGTTGGACATTTTACTGGCATTATTAGCTAATTTTTATAATTAGTATATCTCTTTCTACTAAGGCCTTATTCTTCTCTCCAAACTGGGTGACTCTGGATATCCCTGGAGAACCCACAATTCAATTTCTTTTCATTGTATTGTCATTTTTAACAAATTCCCAGTGCTTCAAAATATTCTTTGAATTGCCTCATCTTCCATCCCAATATTTACCAGTTCTTTTTTATTTTTTCTCTTAAATATCTTACAAATGCATCTCAGATTTCTCATTCCCATCACTACCACTTAAGATGAATCCTCTTGGTTCTTCAATCTGTACTATTTCTGTCACCATTGGTCTCAGCTATGGTGACAACCGTCCCAAGACATCGTGTACACTATAATCGAAACGATGTTTTGAGAAATATTCTTCTCATCATATTACTCATATTAAAAAATCATATTAAAATACATATTAAAAAATAAAAATAAAAAATAAAAATAAATAAAAAAATAAAAATAATAAAAATAAAAAATCATATTAAAAATACATATTAAAAAATCAAAACAAAACACACATACACATATGCACACACCAAATGTTAATAGCTCATTACTACCAGACTATTTTCCCAGTCTCTTGTTCTGAATTAATCTATGTATTCTATTGAATACATGGATTCAATAGGAATAGAAAAAAGAAACAAGAAAATAGAAAATAGAAAAAAGAATAGAAATAGAAAATAAGGTGTTAAGATTTCTTTTAAGTAGTAAACTCCAGAAGCCTACACAAACATTGTCAGATAAGTCTTTAAAACAGGGTTATTTGGGGGCATCTGGGTGGCTCAGTTGGTTAAGCATTTACCTTTGGCTCAGATCATGATCTCAGGGTCCTGGGTTTGAGACCCATATTGGGCTCTCTGCTCGGTGGGGAGTCTGCTTCTCCCACTCCCTCTCTCTCTCTCTCTGTTCTCTCTCCCTTTCTCAAATTATAATCTTAAAAAAAAAAAAAAAGCACAGGGACGCCTGGGTGGCTCAGTTGGTTAAGCGGCTGCCTTCTGCTCAGGTCATGATCCCAGCGTCCTGGGATCGAGTCCCACATCGGGCTCCTTGCTCAGCAGGGAACCTGCTTCTCCCTCTGCCTCTGCCTGCCATTCTGCCTGTGCTCGCTCCTGCTCTCTCTCTGACATAAATAAATAAAATCTTACAAAAAAAATTAAAAAAAAAATCACAAAACAGGGTGATTTAATTCTGGACCAAAATGTTTAAAGTCAGTGTGTATTTCAAAAGTATGGGCCATTTCTAAAGCTATCTCTGTAAATTATATTTTCCCTTGGATTTAAACTGTCCTCTAGCTTAGAATTTCATATTGTAATTACCTGAGGCTGAAATCAGATTGAAGTAGACAGGTGACATTTCAAGGTATAAGTTACCAAACCATCAACAAATAATTATGGTTAGTAAATGTAGTTAATTGAAGTAACACTGAAGAAGAAAAAAAGGTGTTTTTTCCCCCTTTGTATGTAGAGTTTATAAAGTTCATACAAATGTTGAGTAATTTTTGTTGTTAATACTAGAAAATATGGGCTGTATTCTCCATAGCTTGGTAGACAAGAACACAAAATTGAAGAGCATTCGATATGACAGAACTTGCTGGAAATTATGAGAAAGGGCTAGAATCACAGTTTCTAGAGGTGTAGAGAACTATTATGCTTATATTGAGGACAGTTTTGGGAGCTGATACTTATGGCTAGAGACAGAACAAAATTAGGAAGATGAGGATTTCTCAGTACTGACAAATGCATATTGAAAGGTGACCGGTACTTCAAGAAGCTGCATTTAAAAACACACACATACACATACACACACACACACACACACACACACACAACACATCTTCTGTTTTGGAAACCAAGTGGGGGTTAATTTGTTCAAACTACGGGATGAAGTTCTTCTCACCTTTTGAAAGGAATGGAAATAAGTTATTCATGGCATGTTTCATTGCTATATCCTATGAGATAGGACACAGTAAAATCTTGGGTTTATTAAACCTCTTTTTTGGAGGGGAGTGGAATCGATGAGGTACAGATATTAGACACTTTTTCCCTGTAATTTTCAAATGCCAGCCCTGGTGAGAAGATGTCCTTTAAAGACTTTCAAGTTAAAGCAGTAGTTTTATATATCATTGTTTTGTCTTCTGTGGTGCTTTAACTAAAACCCTGCCTCAAAAAGCATTAGATGAAATGTTTATTGAGGACCATGACAAGGGGACATTAAGCCTTTTCAATCAGCATTAGTAAATCTTTTTTTTTTTTTAAGAGAGAAAAAGCAAAAGGATACTATTTGTCCCGATACAATAGCAGTGAGCGTTCAAGGTGAAAAGGATTAAAGAGGGGAAAAGAACCAAGAGAGTAAGTTTGAACACAGTCCCCTCGCCAAGCTTCCTCCACACCTGCAAAGCATCTTCAACCTTCTGGGACCGAAGTGGGGTTTTTGGCCTAATGCTTCTAGATCATTATCTGATTCTGTACACATGGCACCAGTAGACAGACGCAGGCTAAGTGATATACTTTTATAGCTAGAGCCTAAGCTTCTAACAGGGAAAAATTCTGTCCTAGGAGGTGGCTTGATCTTCAGACACGGGAACAGGTTGCAATTATGGGTCTCCCATTCATTTGTATGCAGTTTCCTTCAGTTTAATGTTTGTATAAAGTGTCTCAAGAAATAAAGATGATGTTATCTCAGGAGAAAACAAATTGGTTAGCAGTTTTTATAGCTTGATACACTTGGGTTGGTAATAAGTTTAGGGCTTTAAAAAACTCAGTGAAGCCAATCAGGCTATAAACTCATGCCTAATTGGTATTACATATACGGTTGCTTTTTTATTGTCAGCATTTAAATATAAATGTTAAAAATTAAGCTATAATTATTCAAAATAGTCTCTGTTATGTTAAAACCATCACGATTTATTCATCCCAACGAAGCAAATGCCACTTAAAGTCTCTTTCTTGCATTATCTCATTTGAGGCTCACAACAGTTTTGCAAAGTATTATTATCACTATTATATGAATGAGGAAATGGATGGAAGGTCAGAGATTTTAGTGGTTTGCCCAAGATTACCCTGCTGGTAAGGGGCAAAGCTGGTACTTGCACTTGGGTCTTCTAATTCCTATGACTGTCAAACTTCACGTCCGTAAATCGCCTTATGACAGCAGGCACTCTGATAGAAGATCAAAATACTTTTCTGAAGTACAACTCCTGTATCCCTTCTGATGTTTCTCTCTCCAGGGTAATTGACCTCACTAGTCATTGATTAAGGGAGGCACTGGGCACGTGTGCTCAAAACCAGAACTCCAACAAATGACTGCATTTTCCATACCCCTCAGAGTCCAAAGCAAGTGTCATCCTCTATGTGAAGCTTTCTGCAATGACCCTGACTCCAGCTGAAATTCATTGTTCACCTTGGGAGTCCCCAGAGGTCTGGGTTGAGATCCATTTTTTTTTTTTTGGTACTGTGGTTAATTGCAGATGTATTTCTCTTCTCTCTTCCCCTTCCTGTTGTGAGCTCCTTGAGGAAATGCATGCTCCATTCATCTTTGATTTCCCGGCACCTAGCACAGTGTCTGGCAGAAAGCAAGTGTTAAATAAATTTCAGATGACTGATGAACTGACTGACAGATTGAATGTGGGGTGTCTCAGCTTTCAGTTGACAATTGACTCATTTTCCCTGGGACAGGTTTTCTGAGCACATCTACCATCGGTCTTCCTCCCCCACTCTCGATATGCCAGTTAATCCTGACGAAAGTCTAAAAATTCTCTTTTGTGCTAAAATACATATTAATTTTTATTTTGATTTGAAGGCAACATTTGCATTTATATCTGTAAAACTGTGAAGAATGTAAAAAGGCACAAAGAAAATAAAATCCCCTATAATTCTACCATTATTAACACATTATTATATTTGTTTCACAAAAAGACAATGGAAATATTTGGTGTATATATATCTTTGTATATGTCATATCTGGAATATGTCTATATTATAGATATTAAGATTGGAATAAAAATATATTTATATATTCTAATTTTAATAAATTATATATATCACATGTCTACTACTTGCAAGATGTGTCACTCACTTCAATATATTATATATATCATATACAGTGCTTCCAAGATGTGTCACTCACTCTTTTAGGACTTTTGCATAAATGAACTCATTTAATACTCCCAGCAGCTCTGTGGTAGCTACTACTGGTGCCATGCCCGTTTTTTGGATGGGGACACTTAAGCACAGTGATGTGAAGTAACTTACTCAAGGTCACACAACTAGTAAGGGATGAAACTGTGATTTTTAATTTAGCCATCTGTCTTCAAGTCCATGCTTCTAGCCATGATGCTATATTGTCTTCGAGAGATTTAAAAAGAAAAACAGGGGACACCTGGGTGGCTCAGTTGGTTAAGCGGCTGCCTTCGGCTCAGGTCATGATCCTAGCATCTTGGGATCGAGTCCCACATCGGGCTCCTTGCTCGGCGGGGAGCCTGCTTCTCCCTCTGCCTCTGCCTCTGCCTGCCTGTGCTCACTCTCTCTCTCTCTCTCTCTAACAAATAAATAAAAATAAAATCTTTAAAAAAATAAAATAAAAAGAAAAACAGTATCGGGATTTTATCAAATATATTATATATGTTACCATTGTATCAGGAGCATTTCTCTCTATCTTAAAGATTACTTAAAAACATCCACAGGTCTCAATTCATGTGTCACTTCTTGGGTGAGGTCTTCTCTTACAGTAGATCTAAAGCAATATTTCTCAATGGGGGCAGATTTTAGCAATGGCTGGAGACAAGGTTTATTGTCATGATTGGGGTGAGTGCATTTAGTAGGGCGATGCTGCTAAACATGCTTCAAGGCACAAGAACTCCTTCTCCCTGCCCCTGCTCAAATAAAATTAAAGACTATGGTTTCAAATGTCAGTAGTGCTGAAGCTGAGAAATCCATATAGAAAGTAATCCCAGGCTCTCACCACCAGCCAATTCCATGTCTCATTGTCGTCATAGTGCTTTCCAGTATTCTGAAAATGTTTTGTTTATGTGTTTGTTGGTTCACTTGTGGAGTTCAGGTATCTTCTATCCTTGACTGAAATATGAGAGTTTTGTCTGTATTAATTAATTGCTATATCCTAGAAGAAGACTTGGGACATAGTTGGTACTTAATGAATAAGGGGTCAAAGAATGCATAACATTTCTTGCACGGTGTATCATAAAGTACTTAACAATTTCCCCATTCAATAAAAAAAATAGATTTTTTCCTATTTTTGCTACTTGAATACCCTTAAACATTACCTTCATGAATCTTTTTGCATATCTATTTGTTTATATAGGTTGAATTCATAGGAAATGACATTGCATTAATGGCCAGATTTCTAAAGGTCTGAATATATTGTACTAACTATTGCCTTCCAGAAAGATCATGTCAATTTATACTTATACCAACAGTGATTGGAAAAGGTTTGCTGTTCTCAGGCCAATTCTAGATTTTACTAATAAATAATTTATTTTTATCAATTTGAAAAGAACATTGCATCAAATTTCCAAATTTTCTAAATCCAAAAAGAGTCTTTTGCTATCATGAGAGGTAGAAGGCTCTTTTGTTTGTTTGTTTGTTTTTATATTCACTGCTTTTCTGAGGAAACTTCTTTCCACAACTAAATTCATGGGTAATGCTGAGATCTCCTGCATTATTCAGATTAGGTAGTAGATCAAGAACTCTTATTGAACAAAGTTTACTGGGTGATTGACAATTGAATTTGGGTTATTTAGCTGGTTCTTGTCTTTGTGTCATAAGGGCTCTGAGGTGACATATCAGATGACAGACTTTGGAGGCTCCCTGTTTACTTTGAGACCTTGAGCAGTTAGTATCCATCAATGATACACCTGGGTAAATGGAGAATAGAGACATGTTCTACACAGGGACCCTGGGGAGGCCAGAAATCAAGCCCCACTGGAAGGAAGGGCAAGAAGTAACCAGGAGAAACAAATGACCTGTTTATTCACAGCTCCTTTTTGCCCACAGTGTTTGCCCAATGTATTATGGAATCTATGAATCTAATTGAGGGGTTAAGATTTATTTTCCTGGTGGAACCACGTAGTCGAAGTTGACCCTGTGGTCTCCAAAGTGGCATATATAGACCTAGCAGATTTACAAAACTATCCAATGGGGCTAGAACATCTATTTACATTAACTTCTTAAAAAATCCCAGTATAGTAGCTATTTTTGCATATTTTATGATGTATATAGCAGTTAATATGGCAGCATATGTGTCCACTGTGTGTGCGTCTATACGCATGTGTGTGTCTACACGCATGCACACAAGCACGTGCAGACATGTGTACGTGTGTGTGTGTGTGTGTGTGTGTGTAATGGGCTTGCTATCCTCCCCCCTTTTTTTTTTTTACTAATAAAAGTTTACAATAAAAACTTTGAAGATCACTGGTCAAAGTAACAGACTAAGGTCAGCTCTTTCTCTGTCCCCCTCCACCTGAAGGAAAACTAATTTTCTTATTCTTCCTTTTGGTACCCAGGGTGTGGTTGCTGGAACATTTACAGCCACAGCAGCTGCAGTAGTGGCCTGAGTAGACTTTTCCTCTGAGTTTCTATAGTGGTAACAGGATTAACAGACTCTATTCTGGAAGTACTTGGGTGGCATAACACCTCCCAGCAGAACTATTCCTGACAAGGATGTGCAGATGGAAATGCATATTTATGTCACTTAAAGCCTACCAGAGACACAAGGATTTGAGCTATAACAATAAATAGAAAAAAAAAAATCTCCAGCGTTTTTGGTAACCCATACTCAAGTGCATTGACTGTGCTTGGCGAAAGACCTACGGTTTGCTCTTTGTCCAAGCATAAAATATTCAACATTCACGCATGTTAAGGTAGACTATTCTGAATATATTTGGGAGTGTTAAGACAAGCTAGCACAAAGTTAGGTTAAAATTTCAGGTCTTAAAAATAACAGGACAATTCTATGAAGTGTTTGGGCCATTTGAAGAGGAAAATCTCCTTTAGAAAAAGTGTCCAATTATTCCATTTATTAATAATGATAGGTTTGAAAATCATTTCCAGAGGCCGGATAGTCATTGTAATCAAAGTTTACAGTTTAAGATATCTTTTTAGCAAGTCTTGATATACCTTCTGCTAGCTTCCTTCTAAAATACTTACGACAATAGAGAAAAAGAAAAATGCTCACATCCACAAAATACATATTACATTGACCTGGAGATATTTACACTACACATCAACCCATTAGAATTGAACGGAAGAATTCAATCAGTCTGGCACTTATGCTGAGGAGGAAATGAGCAGCCTTTATTTCCCTGTTCCTGGCTCAGGAACCCAAAAACTGGGTTGCCATGGCTTTTGATGAGGTGTGCTTTGTGACCTGACCAGAGAGCTATAACTCTTCGTCACTCTAATCAATCCATGTAGGGTTTGTGACAAGAAACAGAAGAAGACTTTCAAAAACTGTTCAAGATTCTCATTAGGTTACATGAAGAGCCCTATGAAGAAAGGAGAAGATAATCTCAAGAGGCAAATTGAGATGAAAAGCCTACAGGATGGATCCAAAGGGACATGGTGAAATTAAAGATTCTGAAAAAGTCAGAATTGCACCTAGAGAATTAAAATCTGCCTTAGGAGCAGCAAAACACAGAATTGACATGGCAGAAAGTATCAGTAGTAATGTGGAGCACAAATATGAACAACTTCCCCATGGTACAAAGGTAAAAAAGACAGGATTCAAGCTATGATAGCAAAAATGGTGCTAGGTACACAGATCAAAGCATGCAGCTGTCACCTAATAAGTAAGTTTTCCAAAGAAGAAACCAAAGCAATATAAGCATAAGCTTTGTTCAAAAGATAATCCTGAAGTATATGTTCTAAGTAGAGACAATTTTTGAATGTATACTTCGCTGTTTAAAATTTAGGAAAAAGAAACTCACAATCCTAGAAAATATTTTGAATTACAAAAATAAAGATCTTTTTTCAAACACGCAGACAAGCAAAACTAGGAAAAAACTGTCCTGAGTTTGTCCCCTAATCCTTCTTGCACAAAACTAAGTGCCAGAAAACAGCCACACAACATTTTCTCAATTTTGAGGGAATAAAATTATGCCTTGATAATTTTATCCTCGATCCACTGGACTTATCTGTGCAGAAGTCCAATAAGTCATTCTCATCATGCACTCACTCTCAGAAGAAAAATGTCCTACCCCAGATAAAAGCAATGAAAACTTTCTTGAAAAAACTATTTAGAATCCTATTTTCACTTTGTGAGACAGCAAAAACAAAATCAGGAACTTAAGTTTTGAGGAGCTGAGGTAAGGAAAGGTGACAGATCTTCCTTAGGAATTACAATGATACTGTTGGCATGAGCTTCAGCATTCAAAACCAACTTTCATTGGAGGATACAAAGCCAGAAACCAGGAAGTGTGTAGAAGTCTTTGGTCTCCTTTTTAGGATGGTATCTGGATGTAAAGTAAGAAAACCTTTGCATGATTAATTTTTATTCTTGATTGTGGGAGTAACCTCGAAATTACATGTAAGAAAGATGCTCCAGTAAAACCTCCACTCACAGAAGAGTTTTCTGAATTTTCCAACTGAGCGTGAATTTTCCAATTTTCTGAGTCTCAGGTTTTCTTAAATGAGCATTTCAGTGCAAAGGGCTGTCCTAGAGCTCAGAAGGATATATTGCTTCATTGAAGAAATAGTCTCTTTACAAATGACAGATTAAAAATGAGGATCTTTAAAATGAGTGCCAAAACATGCTAACATCATGATGTGGCTTAGAAACAAAGACAGTTGAAGGGAAACATTAGTGGCTAGAGTGGTCAGTGTGTAGACACTGGTAATTTTATATTTTTGGAAAGTGCTAGAGGTACTTCCTTTTCTAATAAAAGGAATGATGAAGGCAAGTATTGTATATTTTTTTTTCAAGATTTTATTTATTTATTTGTCAGATAGAGGCAGAGGGAGAAGCAGGCTTCCTGCCGAGGAAGGAGCCCGATGTGGGACTCGATCCCAGAACGCTGCTATCATGACCTGAGCCGAAGGCAGCCGCTTAACCAACTGAGCCACGCAGGCGTCCCAAGTATTGTATATTTTTATTCTTAAGTGAATTTCTAAAATATTTTCACGAAGAAAAGAGGAAGAGAGAATGAAGGAATGAACTCCAGATCATCACTCGAGACTCAGAGGAAATGGTACTTTATTTATCGACTATTTGTCAGTTGCTACTGTACCTGGAAATCCTTCCAGGTCCTGGGAATACAAGGATGAATGAAACCCATTTCTGCCCTCGCAGACATCTCAGCCTTCCCTAATCTGTGAAGAAGGTCATTTCTGTGCTTCCGTAACATTCTGTGTTAAGTGCATCTTTCCCACCTTGGTGTCCCTGAGCCTAGCCCAGTGCTTGGCATAGAAGTCAAATGAATGTAGGTGTGTGTCAGCTTACAAAAATGGCAGGTAATTGAATGCTTAAATATGGTTCTCTGGCTTCTTCTAGTCCTGTGCACTTCCGTATATTACATTGCATCCGAATCAGGCACGATAATAACCAACACGGGTGTAATAGTTTCAGATAAAAAGTTTTCAGAGATGGAGCTCTCTGGAAACTAAATAGAATTATAGAATTTTAGATGTGGAATTACCCGTAGATGTCAGTCAGCTTCATTTCCCTCACACCAATTCATCCATTCATTCATTCATTTAGCACCTGCTATAATAATAAAAGTAATGATAGTTAACATTTGCTTCACACTATGAGAAGCTTTGAATGGATTCTCATTTAATCCTCACAATAACCCAATGAAGAAGTTATTACAAGTTCAGCTTTCCTAGTGAGGAAGGGGGTTGCGCCTTATTCACTGTTGTATTCTTAAGCTAGTAAAGATCAGAGTAAGAATTTGAATTTAGGTTTTTGGCAGCTACAGTTTTTCCTCTTAACCACTGCGGTATATGCAAGGGATGCAAAAGTGAGTGAGACCTAATTGTGCCTTTGGGGACTATGGTGTATTTAAAGGAGACTGCCCACAAGCAACCCTTGTCAACAGGTAGACTTCCCACAAGCAATACTTTTATGCCATCTGTAACGTGATTTTTGTGCCAGTGTAATTCGGCTTAATAACTAATGGCTGGTCAGAATTCCCCAGTGAGGCCAAGGTTCAAATGAAGAAGGAAAAAGGAGATTGTGCATTATGGGAAATAAGACAATTTGGCTGTTGTCCTACTTTCTGGGACTCTGATGCATATGATTATGTCAAGCTATCATTGTTTTGGTTTTTTTTAAAGATTTTATTTATTTGACAGACAGCGATCACAAGTAGGCAGAGGGGCAGGCAGAGAGATAGAGGAGGAAGCAGGCTCCCCAGCAAGCAGAGAGCTCTATGTGAGCCCAGCCTCGATCCCAGGATCCTAGGATCATGACCTGAGCCGAAGGCAGAGGCTTTAACCCAGTGAGCCACCCAGGCGCCCCAAGCTATCATTGTTAAGGTCATCTTCCATATTTACAGGTCATGGCTCAATTCGAAGATGAGGGTTGGTCCTCATCCTATCAGTTGGGTGGATTAATCACCTGATTGCCCCTTTAAGAGGCTCTAGCAATTAGGTTGTCATAGAAACAACAGCAACCACAACAACACTTTTGAGCCTGGGTGACACCCTCTAGATCTAGTAGGTGAGTGCTCTGGCTCTACCCAGTTTAGGAAATAACAATATTAACCATGCCCAACCTTTATGCATTAGGTTTCTCTAGGTGCTTTTATGTTCCACATGCTCCCCTTCAAGCTGACAGGACAAAGATATTCTGCTGGTTCTTTTTGACTCTGGAAATTTAAGATCTAAGGTAGGAGTACAGTCATAGCAATAGAGTCTCAGAAGTTGGGTAAAATTGGAATTCTTGGCAACCGGAGTTGGGGACTCTGAAATTCCCAGGTCTTCAGTTTCTGAAATACTTTTATGTTGCCATAAAAGCAAAACTAGTCATTATAGTTCATTGTTAAGAGCTCATTGGCATTTGTATTTTTGTCAAATGAGTTCTATAAAACTGCATTTTAAATAATTTTAAATAATTGATATTTATGGATTTGTTTGTATCTGTGTGCTTGTAATTTAGTACTTCGGATGGCCAGGCTTTCAACAAAGCAGCTCCCTACTACTGCTACATCTGCTTCGGATTAATCTCACTTTAATTGAATGCCAAATACATTTGCAGAAGCTCAAGAAGTTGAAAACAGTAACAGAAATTCTAAAGGAATAATACTTAAAATGGAACCATAGGGCCTCCTGGGTTACATGAACTTACTTACTACTTAGCTAATGGAATATTTAAACCTGAAATGAACCAGCCATACTTTGTTTGAAGTTGTCCCTTGGTGATACAAACAAGTATAAACATACCAGGTGAGCCCAATTCAGTTGTGCCAGACTGAAAGGGTGTTCTTTTTTTTCTTCTAAGAGAGCTCCATAAGACAGAAGATACTGCTGATGGTTAAAGAAAATACATTTGCTATTGTCAAGGTTCCTTTGAGACGAACACCTTTACAGGTGATCAGCTTGTTGGGTCCAACTAGAATATGTAAACAGGTTATACAGTGTGTTGGCCTGAGCCCACTGAGACCTTGTTTTAGAATACTGGGGCAGTGATTCTTAAACTTTAGAATTCATCGGAATCACCTGGAGTGTGTGTTAAAACACTGATGGCTGTTATACTCTCAGGATTTCTGATTCTGTAAGTCTGTGTTAGGGGTGGACTTTAATTTCAAGTAAATTCCCATCACAGAAAGTGATGGGAAACTTGGCGTGTCTTATGGTCACAGGTCTGCCACCTGCTGTGATCACCACCCAGTGATTCTCATGAATCTGTATTAGTCTATTTGCAGCAGGACATTAATATATGAAAGCAAGACTTTGGGCTTAGTTTTCATTTATTGTACACCTATTACAGGTGTAATAGGTGTACAATACAGGGTACAGGTGTATTACAGGGTATGACTCCAAGTACAGTTCATGAAGCAACTGAAACTGACTTTGTACCCAAGGTCACACAGCCAGGCCTCAAACCCAGGCCACTCAAACTCTTGCTTTCATCTATCTCTTTACAGATTCCTTAAAATCCACTGAGATAACTTCAAACTATGGATATAAACACTTGAGTCCAGTAATTTGGCCCTGCATATGATTAAAGAGTTTTAGTTAGAATAGAAATGAGTCCCTTTCCCTTTCTAAGCAAACATTTTTTGTTGAGATTTCAAGGAAACTAAGTGTAGCACCTTAAACCTGATTCAGAAAGATTGAAGTTCTCTTTCCCTAGAAACATGAGGGCTCTGTTGACAAGTTCTTGTACTCCAGACTTGTCATAATGAGTTGTAAAGGCTGATATCCCGCCCCAG